>CAAKMY010056110.1:0-19670 GCA_901111285.1 Corrigiola litoralis
ACATATAAGTTAACGAAATTGCACAGACACTTTTGATAATTTGCACATATCCATGTGGGGGCACGAATAGATCCATGCCCCCGGGGGTATGGTATAATTTGCGGCGAGCGCCAATTTATTTTATATCCCTGGGGCATGAGTTTGTGCCCACCGCTCCCCCTGCACCTCCGAATATGTGCAAATTAGCAATGCATATGTGCAAATTTTTTTTTTTTGTATATTGCAGAAAGTTTTTGATCTACTTTGGGTTTATCTTTGTGTGTATTTTTCTTAACTTATATGTGCAAATCATTTAAAGAAGGGGCATGGAAATGTATATACCCCGAGGTCTACGGTACCTATTTATCCCAAATTCTTGAATAACTAGTCATCACGAACACGTTGTAAAAGGCAAATCTGCATGTTGATCTTTACTTTGGTGTATTTATTTTCAGTCGGTCATGACCAAAGGTATCATAGTTGATTATTATATTCTCAGACAAGTAAAAGAAGAAATTTATTACTTCTAGACATGATTATTACTTATGCAGTGTACTGTCATGGTTCTATGACTATTGGTTATCTATTTTTTCTTATTAATCCTCTGAAACCAGAAAATGATTCTGATCGTAAAAATCATGTTCAGGTACTGGATTGGGAGAGACAAACATGTTTCCAGAAGTTGATAGCACTTGGAAAGTATGTAATGATGGCTAGATTCACATCTAAACTTATTTCCATTGATGTCTAGTTAATGTTGATTACCCCATTATATTATAGGTATTCAACGAGCTCCAAAATTTGCTTAGCAAAACAAATGGTCAATTGGTAGCCGATGTGATGACACAAGCGCCTGTTGTTGTTCGCGAGACCACTAATCTTGAGGATGCTGCAAGGTTCTCTTATATTTCATGAGTTCTTTTCCCTTTGGGAAATGTTGATTTTTTACACACTTGTTTTCTTTTATGATGGCGACTTTTGTGGCAAAAACTTCGATTTTTGACTGTAATTGCCCACATGACAGATTACTCCTGGAGACAAGATATCGCCGACTTCCTGTTGTAGATGCTGAAGGGAAACTGGTAAGAATCAAGAACATTTTTTATTACATTGCAGCAACATTCCAGTAAAAGAGTGCTTTCAATTTGTCTTCGGCCTCGTTAGAGATCTGTTTTTGTTTTCTTTTTGTTTCACATTGCACTATCAGCTTAAGCACTCCCTGGATTCTCAAGAGAGAGAGACTGACGGACCTTTTTTCAATAATAGTGGCATACCCAACTATCCGATTGATTTCACTGGTTTTGTCAAAATTAAAATAGGAAGACTGAATTGACTTGAATATGAGAAATGACTTCCAACTTATAAATGTTTTCAGTATCCTGGTATTAAGTTACTTTTTTTGAGACTTATGATGTGCTGTTCCTTTTACTTTTAGGTAGGCATCATTACCAGAGGAAATGTCATTAGAGCTGCTCTGCAAATAAAACGTGACAGTGAGAATGGAACTCAATGATTGAAAGAGGCAGCTGCAATAATGGCAGAAAGTGGATAACCAATACTTTATTGGTGGTTGGACTAGATGCTTGTAGTATTTTCCCGGACAGGTGGGCGTATATGTGTCCTTACTACCAATTTTGCGTATATTTGTATTAATTTTTCTACCAGCTAGTTAATTTATGGTGATAAATTATGGTTGTATCTTTAGCTTTAGTGGTCTCATCCTTGTGTATTCTGATAAGTCTTTCATGTAATGTGCTTAAAAGTAACTTTTTACAATGTAAGTTTTTCTCCTGTCACTGGCTATAGTCCATGCCCTGTTTATGTAAGCGAATTATGTTATGGACCCATGTTAGTATATGCACTCCTTCGATAGAAAGTGGGAAAAGGGGGAAATTAATGCCATTTTTTTTTTTATAATGAATTTATAAATTTCAACTTTTTTACCTTCTTTATTGAAGGACTACACAACACCATGGACATAGGTCCATAATATAAGAATTAATTTAAAGGGAGGGTCTAATTTTCATACCATGTGATGAATTTTACACTTTGAGATGTCCATTAAAGTGGCATTTGGTTGGCTTATTTTCATAATGAGGAATGAGTTTGGAATATAGAATGCCACATAAGTGTTTGATCTTTTTTTCTTTTTTTTTTTTTTGAGTTGATACCGCCAGGGTCCATCACTTCACACCATAAGGAATGCGGTTGTTAAGTGGGTCTCTCTTTTACCTCTATCAATGGAATCAACAAAAAAGGAACCATTTACTACCACCATTCTCTCCACCCATGACCATTAATCCACCGTTATCTTTCTTTTACGGCTCGCTTGGATTGGAGGTAAAAGATTAAGGGGGTAATAACAAAAATTAAAGAGAGAATGGGTGGGTAGAGGTGGTGATGTTGGTGGAGGGAGGAGGAAAATGGTGGGAGGGTAATAGTTACCCCCAAAAAAGAGGGTAATAGTTACCCACCTCCCCATTGGATAATGGTTTCCCCCCAAAATGGTTGGTCATCCCCCTAATTCTTCCTCCCTCAACCACCGCCACCATCTTCATCCATACATGTCCTCCTTCATTTATAAATCATTGCCCCCTTAATGTATTCCCCTCAATCCAAGCGACCCCTTAACGTTACTATTAACCTCACCGCATGTACCACCGTATCACCACGAGAAATTTGTTGTCATTACCACACCTCCTCCAGCCCCTCCAAAGTTTGTTGTCGATCTATCGCTTCCATCATCATTTTTGCGTAATGACCATCGATCACCATCATATTTGATGACGCAATCCCATTATTATTATAGACTTCTCTCACCTCGTGAGCCTCGTCTATGGCCCTTTTCAACCACTTTCGCACCCGCTCATTGCAAACTGCTCCAATCATCTTCCGCTTCAACTTTACCGGACACCACATAAAAAAAATACAGGAAAATGATACCTAATCGATGGTTGGTTGTTTTTCGTGGACGGTGGTGGTTTACCTAAGATCGGAATGTCAAAAAAATGGTGCCTCTAGTGGTTGTCTAGTGCAACAAGGAGGACGGTGAAATAAAGAAATAAATAAAGAGTTGCTTTGTACTCAAATATTAACCAAATGCATGGGTTAGAGTATGAGTTTGTAAGTAAGGATATTTTTAAACATCTTGGTGTTATGTGAAAGTGAAAGTGTGAAACTCATTCCTCATGTCAACAAATGAAATGTACACCATTTTAGTGGTATGAATATTTAAAAACATTTGAAATAAACCCACCTTGAAGCGTACTATGTTGGTAACTTCGTCAAAAAACTAAAAGCATACAACGAGGGTCTATATCTATTTCAAGTATTTTTCACTATTGAATTTTTTGGTTTAGTGGTAAAAATTTTAAACTAAAGCTGAATATTAGGTGATATGTTCGATTCACCCCTCCATTGTAGTAACTTTTGTGTCTCATATTAATCATATGGGATCCAAAAAAGTTACACTCAAATGATCATTGATTCATTGGGTAGCTGGATTTTCAAGGATGTGTCTGTGTAGGGATTCAATTAGTGTAATTATGTATAATCCTGCAATATAGTACTAATTCTCTGGGTTGTTGAACTTCAACTGATCATTAAAGGAAAGCTCAATAGATCAACTGGCTGAATGAGTCATGGTGTAAAACATTAAACATACAGCCGAAAGTCTAGGGTGAAGGTTTTATGCAGTCAACTCCTATGAGTATATAGATGTAAAAGATTTGTTTGACGTTATTTATGAGCAAGGAATCTAAAACTTGTCTGACATTATAGTATTCCAAACTACAAGGTCGCCATGATTTGTGTTTCGTTTGTCAAGATTGAAAAAAGTCTTGGGACTTGGTGAGAATGTGCCAGATGGCGTACTGTAGATATATCTTTTAAGTTATCCTCTCTGTTGCTTACTTGGTTTCCAATTTTTTTCTTTTTTTCCTGCACGAGCAAGATCATTTTATAGTTCAATGTTGTTCTCTTCTTGTGGAAAGTTTCGGTGTCTTTATATTTGTATGCACTGTTACATTCCATGCCAAGATTTGCAGCACATGCTAGATTTCGTTGGGAAAGGTTCGGAGATTCAAAGTTTAGCCTTTGATCTTAGAATAACATTGCGGGTGATGTAATGTAAGTATGTAACAGTGTAGTGATTAGTGACTGTTTCAATTAAAATACGAAATAGAGTGCAAACAGCCAAGGTGAACCAATTACCAAGGGTTTTAAGGCTTTACTATTTTTTATTTTTATTCAACCTTTCATGATAAGCTTGGAAGAATGGAGTACTGGAAGGACAAATGGTCCACTCCAATCATGTCCCGGTTCACAATCGTCTTTGAAGTACTGGTCAAAGTAAAGCACGGTCCACGAAATACCGTAAGTTTTACAGTACTTCGTAAGTTTCTTTTATCTACACTTCTTCCTCGTACAATCACTTGAATTTACAGTCCTTCATTTTCCGTAATGTTTCGAAAGCTATTGTATGATGAAATAAAGGATGGTCTTTTCACACATCTAATTTTCTATTCTTTATCAACTTCTATACTCATTTCTTTTCGCCACATGATTATTAGAATATTTTTGTTGCTTTTTTCTCTATCTCATAGTAGTTAATTAAAATTACAGTAAAAAAGTAATCAAAATTCAAGTTACACATAATACACTAATCATCAATAGTTGTATGAACTAAAAACAATATCATTTTGGAATTAGGGAACATATAGTGATCGAATTTCCAATTATCATAATTTATCGAGGGGTTGGTTATAAAATTCAATACAAAAATACTCCATTACACTCTTCCATATCAAGCTCAAAGACATCACTCAACCATCCTTTATTCACACAGTGCAAATATACTCACTTAAGTCACGTTAATTGGAGACTCAAGTCATGTTCTCTTTATCTGAAACTCGTTGTGTTGCACTAAACTAGAAGAAATTGGAGGAAACTGAAAAAAATAGAGAAAACTGAAAGAAACTGGAGAGAATTTGAAAGAACTGAAACGAATTGGAAAGAACTGGAAGCTTATTAAAAGAACTCGAGAGGACTAGAAGAAACTGAAATGAGTTAAAAAAAATAGAAAGAATTAACTGGAAGGAACTGAAGAACACTGGAAGAGACTGAAATGAATTGGAAGAAACTGGAGAGAATTGGAAAAAAAACAAATGGGGAGAATTTGAAGCAACTGGAAGAACTGGAAGGAATTGAAAGAAACAGAAACTCACTGAAATTCACGTGAGGAGAACATGGTCTATGTTCAAAATAGATTAGTCATTGAATTATCCCACACTTTTGTATCTTGCATCCCTACCTAGTATTTGGGTGTGACAACTATTTTACACATTTTTTTTTATTTTGAGGCACAATTTTTTTTTTTCCCCATATTTCGGGTTTGTCTATTTTTCGTTATTTTAAGAAACTTTTTGTTAACTTTGAGACACAAAAATGTTTATTAAAAACACATTAATTCAAGACTTTTTTTGTTATTTTGAGACACAGACATTGTTATTCTTAGACACATAGAGGCTTATCTAAACTTTTTTCCGCGTTTTTAAAACACACATATGCTTATTCCATACAATTGACGCACACAACTTTTGTATCCGTGTCGGACACAAAATTTTGGAGACCTTCTCCAAATTCCAAAAGTTCAATATAGTCCCTAAAATTATCATATTGTTCCCAAGCATTCAAAAATTTTATTCTCAACAAAAAAGAATGGATTTTCAGAAAATAAAAAGTTCCAAATGATCGAATTTAGTATAATCCACAAAATGTTTCGTAAAAATATCATCCCTGTGTTTGACACGCCATTTTAGGTAGCTTATAAGTTTATATTAACTTGTTTGACTGAAAAATACTTGTTTGACCAAAACCAGACGTGTTTGGTAACTACATTCCCTTAGAAGCTTATAAGTCGTTTTTAGCTTATCAAAAATAAGCTAACCCAAATAGCTTATAAAAAATAAAAAAAAGTACTGATTATAAATCTATTCCATTTTTTGCCCAAAACTTTTTATCAAATAGCAAGCTTACCCATTAAATCCATAATATTATCTCTAAATATAATCATGTCTTTTTATGTCATTTTGTCAGATATCAGTTGCTTGTTGTCTTGTTGTACAATTGTACCAAACACTTCTATTAAAATCAGTTACCTTATCATGTCTCAAATTTCAGCTACCTAATTAGGTGACTTATTAATTTCCAATCATCTTATGAGTTTTAATCTACCTTATCCGTCTATTTTGCCAAACATAGTCCATATACAAATTATGACTTCATTCTACTTCCTCCTCAATGATGAGCATCCTTTTGTAAACCTATAACTTTATTATTTTCAAAACTCATTTATATCTACCTATAACAGAGTAGTAATGACATTATAATTTCAATTAAAAAAAAAAGCACCTAACATAGCCATACTCATAACCTTCAAATTAGCTTCATCATGTTTTATATGGTATTTATACATTAAATCTTAACAATATGTCCTCATAAATAATATATGGGATCCTATTTTATTTCCAATTTTTATCAGGTATAGTACATATGTGCTTAGTTAGTGATCCAAATTTTGATTTCTTATTTGGGATTTTTATATTTTTCTCTCCTTGTCTAAAAAAAGTCCATTGCCTACAAAATCTCATGAAAACTTATTTATTTACTAATTTTCCTATGTCATGGTTAGAATTATCCCTTAGTATATTATTTCCGTTGTAGTTCAATTGAACACTTAATCTTTTCAATTTATATTTCATGTTGGATTATTAGAGGTTCTATTGAAGGCTAAACAAAAAAAATATAAAATGCAAAAATGGGCATTTTCCGTCCGTATTTTTTACTAACGAGCAATAAGAACAAACCATTATGTCATGCATTTATCAGCCTAACCAATGGCAAACCTTATTTCCATGACTAGGGGCCTGGCCCTGGGACATTTAGCCCATCTCTTTTGTTAGATATTATGACACCCTCCCAATAATTTACGTAGTATTAGATGGCCTATGTTGAAGCACTTACATTATTTTCTCCATGGTGTGGTAGCACTATGTATGCTAATAGATTAATGAATCTTTCGTCATTTGTTTATATTAATAAAAGGTAAATTGTATTCCTAGTCTCCAGCTTCAGTACTTTTTTCTATAAGTTGATTAGGAGCGATTGGCGTTAGCTTTATCAAAGGTTAAAGATTCTTGGTGGTGAGACTATCCGTAACTTTAAATGCTCAAAATGGTGCATCCTTACAGGAGATTATGTCTTGCAAGTCAGACCTTGGCTTCGAGCCACGGCAAAAATACATATTCAAATATCATGATCGATAAAGGGTAAAGCCTTCCCCCCCCCCCCCCCTCTTTTTTTTTCCTAGAGAAATTTTAGCATCGTCCAATAAGCTCTCTCCCTTCCCCCCTGAAGTTTCATGAGCTAATTGAGATTTTTCCATATTCATTTTCAAGATTGATAATACCAAATGATTGCGTACATTTTTAGATAGACTTCAAATTCGGTATAAGTTGGTTTCAAGTTACAACTATATCAAGTCTAATTTTGAATAATACTTTGTTAGAGATGTTTGAACTTCGTATCAAATGCCTTTTCTAATCTCCAATTTCATAGGAGGATTGTTCTTTTAGGTGGGATAATTTGTCTCTCCTTATGATCTACTAATTTGTTTATTAAACTTAATATGATATAAAATTCGCTTGAAATCGATGGTCAAATCAAGCTCTTTCCTATCAAAATTATAATGGATAGATTTCTCGAAAAGGTTGTATAATTAAATAGCAGTATGAGAGAAGTTATGCAACATGGTAATAGCTACTTTACAATCTTAAATTGAGTTTGTTTTGTTATTGTTTGATATTGTGAATTAGATTCTCATGTCGAATCAACCTTCGAACAAATTCAACCGAATGTTAGAAACTTGTTTACATTATCAATCTGTACGCCTCTTCGTGAGTACGAGTGCCGTATATCCCAAAAACTAAAACTAAAAACTCTTCATCAGCTTCCACTTATAAACTTAGCCGACAAGGAGAGTGCCCACAAAGCTAGTCATTGGACCATTAAAATGGGGAACATGAAGAAAATAAATACCTAACTCAATCTTATCATTTCTTGTGGCGGTTGGTTTGCCCATTTGAGTTAAAGTCATCATCTTCCTTATCATGCCCACATCTAGGCCATCAAATTTGCCATAGTATGAGTATAGACAAAGTATTAATTAAGTTCTAATCTTTATAGCTACATGCATCTCAAACTGAAAGCGAATTATCATGGAAATGAATCAATATGTGTACTGTTACAGATATTCATGAATCAATATGTGTACTGTTACAAGACCAACCAAAAACTTATCCAAGATCATGAATCAAAATGTGTACTGTTACAGATATTCATAAAATCATACCATGCCAAAAAAATTGGAATTCATCCACCCCATGTTAGTAGATACGGAGTACCTAATACAACCTTTTTGGTGAAGTGAGAAAAAGACACTGGACGAGTAAGAAGTAAATTGGCTAATCGCTCTAATCAAGCTAAGACTCCATAGATGATTAGGATACTACAAGTTGGTAATAGGTAGGAACTTTGACTATTTTCATGGAAATGGTCGGTTGTTCTATTTGGCACAACTCTCTTGACTTAGTGCAACATAAATCATCATAACTGATTAGAAGACAGAATTATAACAACCCAAGAAAACAAAAGAAACGAAAATAATTGAATCAAACAAACATGCAAAGCATGAATTCATTCAACGAATTCAACGAATAATCTTTGCATATCTCTACTGTTGTATTATTCGAGTGTGTCATTCATTATTCATTAGGCAGCGAAAAATATAGTAAAAGGCTAGCAGTAGACTAGTAGTAGCTATTGAAATTGATGATTAAGAGACGAAAGTATTTACATAGTTTTCCTTGTACATCCCCCAAAATCTCTATTGCTCAACGAAAAAATTAACCTAATAAAGCGATAAAAAAAGAAAAGAGTGGAGGAGAAAAAAAACTAATAATCGTCTATCCACCGACCCACATAAAATTTGTTCGCAACTTGTGCACCGCCGTAGCCACCGACATTCTATCCCCCGCCAAACTTCAACTTCAGTTGTTCCCGTAAAAAAAAAAAAAAAAAAAAAACCTCCTCTTTTCTCTGTAGAACTCCATGAACAAATCCCAAAAAAAAAGACAGGAAAACTCTTCTTTTCTCTGTCCTTTTTTTTCCCATAATACCAATCAACAGTCAGTCCTCCCAATCCGAATCCTCGGGTTCGGGTTTCTTGTTCAAGTCGGGCTTCTCATCGACCCAACAACAATTCTTTTTCCCACCCGAACCGGGCTGCTGCTGTTGCGTATGTTGATGCTGCGCAACATGCGCAACATCAGTATCCGCATCAGGGTTGCCGCGCTGGAAAGAGGTTTCCAGCGCGTCAACCCTGGCGCCCACCTCGATCGCTTTTTTACGGATCGAGGCGGCGGATAGGTCGCCTAGGCGACCTTCCCCCATAAGCAACTCGGGGAAGTTAAGCCGAGCGGACGGGCCTCGTAAGTAAAAGACCGCGGTGTCGTAAGCTCGTGCCGCGGCGACCGGGGTAGAGTAAGACCCGAGCCATATCCTAGAGCGCTTGTTCGGCTCTCGAATCTCAGCCACCCACTTGCCCCACTTCCTCATCCTTATCCCCTTGTAGGGCTTCTCTGCTCTCTCTCTCTTCTTCGTTGACCCCGCTACTTCCATGCTCACTTTTCTCTCTCTCTCTACACAAGGGTTTTTCTAGAGAGAGAAGGGGAGGAATTTTGGGTATTTGGGTTGTGTGTCGGGATTAAATTTTTGGATATTTGTATTTATATTTATATGAGGTCGGTTTTCTTTTTTTTTTCTTTTTTATTTTTATGGTTGGGGGGGAATAATAAGATATCACCGACATGGGTTGGTTATATATAAGGGTGAGAAGGGAGGGGTTTAATGGACGGCATGTCGATATAAAGGGACAGGAAACAGCTAGGCTAAAACACACTAAAGCATTATAAAAGTCGCTATCTACTGCCCTAATGTTTTTTTAGATAATACTGGTATAGTATTATGGTACTTATCTAGTATTTTGCAAGTTGGTTGGGGCTGCGCTTTTGGATTTATGTGGGATGTAAAGGAAAAAGAAATTTGGGGGACGAAATAAACAATAATGCAGATATCTGAATGTGGGCAGCGAATGGTGATGGTGGGTGCGGTAATGTCATATGTGGGGGCAAAATGGAAGTGAAGGAGTGGTGGGAAATTTTGAGGTTTTTTAAGTAGGTTTCTGTGATCATCTTTTTGTTAGTACGTAGTACAAGTCATTGGTAGTACATCAACTTAAACGTTTTTGTGCTACTCTTTTTCCTTTTTGAGTTTAGGAAGAAATTTAGCCACTCTGTGTTTTGGCAAGTAACGAAAGAAAGGTGGTTTTTATGGTAAAATTTGTCATAATAGTATCGGATTTTGAGCGTGAATTGTGTTATGATCTTATTTGTAAAGTGCATAAATATTGATCGACAACTAGATAGTCTTTTCATCATGGTACAACTAGATAGTCTTTTCATCATGGTACAATTAGATAGTCTTTTCATGGTATAAGGGAAACTATATATATAAGTCTCTTTGGGGCTTGCCCCTCTTGTGCACAAAAAAAAAAAAAAATATTAGTCTCTTAAATAAATAGTAGGAATATGTGTAATGTAAATTATAAATTTTCAAAAATGAAAATAATATAAAAAAATTGGCTTTACCCCAATTATGAGGTTGAAGGTTCGATTTTTATCAGTGACTTTGTGCACAATTCACACCAAAAAAAATAGAGGTGAAAATAATAGAAAGAATAGAAAATATATGGAGAATACTTAATATTATTAATGTGTGAAATACAAGTCTTGGAATCTATTGATCCGTTTTCAAGGGGAAGAAAAAAAAATTGTACTAGGGAGTCTTATCGATTTAATCTCGAACTAACCTACAATTTAATAGTAGGGAGATATAACATGGTTTTGTTTGTAGCTTGTTCAAACTAACCTACAATTTGGTAGTAGGGAGGTCACAGAGGGACTTGTTTCATATGACCTCCCTTTGATGAATAAGGAAATGAAGGGGATCGAAAACGTATTATTGGCGTCGCAAAGGGCAGGGTAGGGGAAGGGGGTTGTCGTGAGATGGAGGGGAGAAAAGTGTTGGGATATGGGTTGAGAGAAATAATGTGCGTGGGTACGGTGGAGGTGGCGGCGGGAGGTTTATAAAGTGGATAAAAATGAGTTATTGTGCAATTTTGGGTTATAAGTTTTACAAAATCTATACCATGCTTTTGGGAACATGTGCTTCCATTAATATTTCTCGTATCTAAGGTACAAGAAAAACACTAAAAGATACAAGAAATCTAGGGTAAGAACACACGCTCCCGGAAGCACCTAATATTTTGCCTAAGTTTTATGGGTTGAGATTCTTGTAACTTGTAAACTAAATCGTCTCATAAGAGTGTGAATTGCTCTCAATGTTCTTTTAAAAATATAAATTATGACTATGAGGAAAATAAAAGCTAGATGTGACATAGAGAGTTTATACTATTTTACTTGAGTCTATTAATACATCATAGTAGTTAGGCGTACTTGCTATAAATCATATTCGCTTTATCCCGTCAATTATGCTACATCTATTTTTCAAGTTCGTCAAAGTCATATTTTGATAATCAGTAAATTATACTATAAAATTACTAATAGTTGAGATGTAACTTTAATCTGTGAAACCAGCGTACTTCAAGCTACTAAGCTCTACAACAATTAGGATTCGTGGCTTCCAAATTCCAGGGAATTGTTTTTGTTATCAGGTACCATATTGCAGCTCATATTGCACATAGGCCACACAAACTATTAATATTGCATGTCAAATTATTAACAAAAAGCTAGACGAATAAGAAAATAATAAAGTGAATTATTATTGTTGTTTTGTAGTGTTGTTTTTGTTGTTTCGACTTTTTGCTTTTGGGTGGATGGGAGTATTATAAGGAGTATATTGTATATGAGGCTTTGAGAGGGTGAGGGGTAGGTCGGTGGTCGGTGGATACTGGGATAGATAGATACCGTTATGACTTGACTTTCCGTCTCCGCAATTACAACTTCAACTAATGGTGCGGTATTTTTGTTTTCTTCTGGGATTGATTAGGCTGTACTGTTGCACAGAAGGGAATTCTGTTTTTGCCATGCAATTCTGCAAGAGGTGCGCTCACTATTACAATGACAAATGGTACAGGTATAATTGTGGATTGCATCCAGGAGTTACACACACATGCAACCTGGCTTTAAACTACTGTAGCATTTGCCTTTTAATTATGGCACTTAATTAAAGAGGTGAAATCACTAAAATGTTGTACTTTTTACTGTGTCGTAGACTCGTAGTGTTACTCCTAATTTATAATTAAGTCCAGGTCCTTTAGAATTTAGTCACCAGTAAAATGTTATCGCACTCGATATAAACAAGTGTATCAAGTCCAATTTCACTTATGGTTTGTTTGGGAACAGGAATTTGAATTTTAAATCCGGATTTGGCCCAAATTTTGTGTTTGGCAACACCAAGAATTTGGATTTGAATTTGGGCCAAATCCAAAAATACACAAAAGAGTCCCTTTCCAAATCCCAGCCAACCCTTGTCATTTGAAATTATCGATCCACTTTCCACTCCATATACTGATTTCTCTTCTCTTTACATCTCCAATGTTACCTCCTCCTCCTCCTCCTCTCTGCTCCTCCTCTCTCTTACAATAAAAAATCCCTTTAGTGCAGCCACCGCCATCTCCACCAGCCACCGCCATATGAGAAGTACTTTTTGACGTGACCATCGTCGCCCCGCCAGCACCGCCGTCGGCGAAATAGATCTGAATGAGCGACTATTGCACCAGATCTGCGCTTTTGACGACGAAGATCATAAGGAACTCCGTTCATTGAAAAAGGTCGACGATTATCCGTCCTTTTCCGTCGATTTTCCACTAATCTGGTGCAAAACCTTGACAATCTGACCAAAAGAGGTCGAATTCATGTAATATGGTGAATATTGACGGGAAATTTGGTTTTATTGCTAATAATAGTCCTAATTGCGGCAGAAGCGTGGTGGCGGCAGTGGTGGCAGCAATAGAGGCGACATTGTAGTGGTTGTGGCGGTGGTAGAAGCACGATGGCGGTAATGGAAGTCACATTGTTATGGTTGCAATAGTGTTAGGGTTTGGATTTAATTAGTATTAGTCGTAGTGCGGGCAGTGGCGGCCCTGGGGTTAGGGTTAGGGTTAGGGTTTTTAGGGTAAGGTTATTGGGATGTAAAAAGCATTTTTTATTCACTGTGTATTGACGATAAGATTCACCATGTAATTTGTTCATAAAAGAGATAAATAAAACTTTTTGGTTCTCAAACAATATATGAATCCAAATTCTTTATTGGAAATTCTTTAATTTGCCGAACACTTGATTTGGATTTGAAATTCTAGAATTGAAATCTTAGTGTTTCCCAAACACTTGATTTGGATTTCAATTTCAGGATTTCAAATTCTTGAATTGAAATCCCGAATTTGAAATCAAATCCGGGTTCCCAAACGCTACCTAAACCCAATCCAATTCCTCGTATTATATAGA
This sequence comes from Corrigiola litoralis, assembly GCA_901111285.1. Taxonomy (NCBI): domain Eukaryota; kingdom Viridiplantae; phylum Streptophyta; class Magnoliopsida; order Caryophyllales; family Caryophyllaceae; genus Corrigiola; species Corrigiola litoralis. Next base: position 13,623 of record CAAKMY010056110.1, read on the forward strand.
GTGTACCATTACCAGCCCAATTTTTTTTTGTTGTGAATTAAGTTCGTTTCAACTCATTAGCTAAGGGTATGTTCGCTATACTGTTTTTTATTTTATTTTTAGAAAAGTTCAGATGAATTCTGAAGAATTCATAAAAATACAGAAAATTCAAAAAGTTTAAAAAGTTCAAAAAATAGTTTTTAATGTTATTGTTATTACTATCGTTATTGGTATAATTATTAATAATGTCATTAAATGTTACATCTAAATGTTTGACGATTTCACTTAATCACAAGTTTACTTAAAATAGTCACTTTTCAATATTACTATAAAAATATGACCAATTTAAGCCAAAAATAAACTAATTTAATACGATTTAATTTATCATGAAAATAGACGGTCAGCTACAAAATTTTCATCTACAGTTCTAGTTCTTAAGAAAAAACCTATAAATTTTATTATTTGAAATTTGGCAAAGTGACACTTTTAAAAAAGAAATCTAATTTGATAAATTGCCATTTCTTTGTTGTTTAAGCTTTATTATAAAGAGTCACAATTTAACATATTCAACTTAATAAATTTTTAAATGTTTTCAAAAATATATTTGTTAATATAACAAAGATATGACATAAATAAAAAATTTAGAAAATTTAAAAAAAATACAAAAAGTTCAGAAAAATACCAAATGTTCAGAAAAGTTCAGAAAAATACAGAAAGTTCATAAAAGTTCAGAAAAATACATAAAGTTTAGAAAAGTTCAAAAAAAATAAAATAAAAAACAGAAAATACCAAAACCAAATGGTGTAAAGAACATGCCCTTAGTTAAAGTTGAATAGTTTAGTTTAGCTCCCTAATTTAGTTCGATTCAGCCTAGTGAATTTATGTATGCTATAAAGTGAATTTATAGTAGCTTGAAGTACGTTTGTTTCACAAATTAATTATGCTTTTGTTGCTTTGACGTTTGGTTATATGTATAGTGAATTTATATATACTATAAAGTGGTAATATATATATATATATATGATTACTACATAGAAAATTGAATTGACTTTAAATTATAGTATTTGTATGGTTGAAGACATTAAAATTTATACTCCGTATTTATTACCTACATAAAATTATTAATTTTTGTCGAACAATACCATCATTTTCAAACCGTATCATCACTATATGGGTTGTAAACTAATTAGCTTACCAAAAGTATTATAATAATAAAAGGACCCACCATTCTTACATGGATATGTCTTTTTTTTTTTCTTCACATGAATTTATCAAATCTTAACCACGGATAGTATCGAAAGCTAAATTATATCTGATTAAATAATAAATACGAACTAATGAACAACAGAATAACTGAATAAGTCATAACAATCATAGGAGCAGAGGCATGAAGACATGTTAAAACATCATTTCAATGATTAAAGGTTTTATTGGGTTTTGCTTAATGATTGAAGTAGAGGACAATCAGGTAATGTTGAGTCGGCATGAAGACATGTTAAAACATGTTGGTGGGACTATACTATTCTAGGGATAATAGGCTGGTCATGTACCGAAGAATGCCCAAGCGGACACACATTATGAACATTTGGAAATATCTATTCTTGAATCATAAATTCATATAGAAGTAGACGAGCTCCCTTTAAACTAAATTAACTAAAACAATCTATAATCCCTAGTCAAATTAAAGATATATGGTGAGTATGACTCCGTCTATTTTTATGATAAAAAATAGACGGTTTACTCTAAAACCTCTTTGTTATTGATTCTCGAATACACTTTTATGTAATTATAAAAAAAAAAAATTGAAATTTGCATATGTCAACTTATAAATTGGAATATATAAATTTTTTTACTCTATGGTACATAAAAATGATCAAAGATACACGAAAAAAATACTTAATAGTAGGTAAGAATATACGGAAAAATATATACTCTCGACTTTATACAATAAATTTTGCGATTGGGATACTCAAGTCTGTTATAAAGGTTTGAAACTCGATTGAATAGCAGAAGATGTAGGGTTCATCTGCTTTTGTTTTTGGAACAATGTCTAGTTAACTGACTCTATTTTGGAACTTCGTGTGTGAGACATTGTCCCACATCGATAGATTGAGTGAGATAATTTATGAATATATATCAGTCAAATTGGCTACTCCTCTTGTTACCAATTGGTTTTAGGATGGAATCTCACTAGACTTGTGAACTTGGGCTAAAGTCCTCCTCTGTGTTACTCCTTTTACAAGTGGTATCAAAGTTATGGTTCAACATGGGCGTTGGGCAAACACAACACTTGGTATGGATGAACTTTGTTGGTTAAGGGACCAAAATGAAGTTCCCGATGGGCTATGCATGTTTAAGAGCTTAATTTTAGTTGCGATGGGCTATCCCAGTTTAGGAGCCCAATTTCATTTTCAGGTGGATATACCAATTTGGACCTATCACAGTTCAAAGGCAGTTGAAGGTCTCACGAATAAGTGGAAGATTGAAATTACATCACTAGATTAGTGGGATGACTTATATATAAGTCTAATGGGCTACTCCCATCGCCAAATCAATAATTTTAGGATGGCCTCTCGCTAGATTTAGGGTCTTGGGTCGAACTCCTCCTTAATGTTACTCATCTTACAAGCTCGAGTACTTGTTGTTGCTTATTGCCTACCTATTTGGTGCATATGCGTACAAGGTGCTGAATACGCTAAGGCCTTATTTGTTGGTTTACCTGTTTAAGTGGGCGATATTCGAAGTGTAACCAAAAAATGAAGTTATATAATTTTTAGAGGTATATCATAGACAATTTTAGTGTTTTTTTTTAAGTAATGTATTCATTAATAGTGGCCATCCAGCATCGACAGTCATTATCGAGATGTATATAAAAAAATAACACTCACCTAAAACAAAAAATAAGCGGAAATTTCATGGGGTACCCTTGAACTTTGACGTAATTCATCAGGTACTCCCCATTTTAAAACAAGGGTACAGGGTACCCTTGAACTTTTAGTTTTGGTATTTTGGTACCCCTTCTGTCTGTTAGTTTGACGAAACCGTTAAGTGATGACGTGGTAGTGATTACCTGATGGCATGGCAGTGTTGACGTGGCACTTAGAAAAAAAGGGCTTGTTTGGTGTGCAATTGGGATTGGGATTCGGAATTTGGGTAGGAAGTTTATTGAGAATTTATCATCTAAATCCCATGACCTTGTTTGGTATGACTTCGGAATTGAGTAAGAAGTATTTGGTAATAAAAAGGCAAATTACTTATATACCCTACTTAAATGAAAAGTGAGTGTGTGAGATTTGTAGACGAGTTTTTAATAAAAGGTACTTTAGTAAAATTATTAAAAGCTGAATTCCTAACACCAAATACCAGCACCCCCGTGGGAATAGATCATTGGGAATTGGGGCTCTCAACTCCCATTTCCAATCCCTTCTCAACTCCCACTCCCAACAAAACAAACAATGCAATTTGTATAATTGGGAGTTCAACACCCATTCCAAACCCCAAGTCCCACTTAACAAACAAGCGGTAAAGTTCTGTCTCACCCAAGTTTCACTCAATTTTATTTCCCCAAAACAAAACAAACAAGAAAATAAAAACAGTAAAAGAAAATGATGAATGCAACGACCCCACACATGATGACACGACACCTGAGAGTGACACGACATGTAAAGAACCTACGAAGTTGGAGAACCCAGCATCATCCTCCCGTTAGATTCCTCCCTTCCCTTTTTCACCGCATAAAAAGGTAAAACACAAACCAGTAAAATTAACTTAAGTAACTAACACCAAAAATTTACCCCCCTTTCCCTTTCCCTTTCCCTTTCTTCGTGGATCAACACGTCGCTTTCCCTTTCTCATTTCCCCTGCAACATCTTTTCCCTGAATAATGCTCTTTTCTAGGGTTTTTCCTGTAATTTTTCTCCCATTTCCACATTTATTTATTTATAATAATAATAATAATAATTATTTTTTTAGCTATGTTTATATTGGTTGAATAAATTGATGACATTTTTCCTTTTTTTTTTTTGTTTGATCAGGCGGTTATTTAGTTTGTCCAGTGATCATTCATCATGTTCGAAGCTCACGTAACTAATTTTTCCTATCTTATTTATTTATTTATTTGTTTGTTTGTTAGTGTTTAATATTGATTATGATTTTTAGCGTTTTCGTTATTTATTAGCGCGGTAACTGAGAAATGTGTTGTGAATTGAGTGTTTATTCGTCGAAAGGTGATTAGTGATTTATGATTGAGCTGGAAATTGTGTAGAGGAAATCGAAATGTCTGCCTCTTGTTGATGATTTATGCGTTTTTGTTATTTTTTTTAAGTTCGGAATTATTTTGTTGCGAATTAGCTAGAGTGCATGGCGATAATTGAGAAATGCGTTGTGAGCTTAGTGCTGATTAGGCGAATAGGGGACATATTACTAATATAACGTTGGCGATATATTAGTATTATACGACATCTCACTATGGTACATAAAAATCTATCAAAGGTACACAAAAAGTACATACAAATATAATCGAGTGTACGTACCCTCAGGTGTATGCTATAAGTTCTGATACGGGATACTAGTTAGTGATTTCAAGTTTCGGATAGCAAATGTATTGAGATGAACTGAACTTGCTTACCTTTGTGTGGTGATAATGTGAGTGTTGTGCTGCTGTAGTTTCGTCATCCGTGACATTCTTTTGTTGCAAAAGGATAGGTTGTATTAGTGGCGTTGTAATGCGACAACTATGGAAATTTTGTCGAGAATTTGTTGCCGAAAGGTGAAAATAGGTAGCTGTTTGAAGTTGTGGCTATTTTGGAATGAGAATGATACTAAGAATGGTAATAGCGAGGTAATTGTAGTTTCGTGATTGTGTGCTGATGTAAGTGATCTCTCGGCATAGTTTCCTGAAGGTTTTCTTTTGCTCAAAAACAGTGCTTGTTGAATAGTATTGTAAAAGTAAGGAAATGTATTGTTGCCATAAGGAAAAAAAAAGTGATGGTTTGAAGTTGCCTTTTATTTGGACGGGAATGATATTAATCAAAGAATTTGGAAGTTTGCATTCGGGTGATGATGGCTTGTCTTTCCTAGAAGGTGTGGTTGAGTTTTGTTTGCTATTATTACAAAGATTAGGGGATTTGGCCTATGAGTGTCCTTACCCATTGTGTGGTTTGAGATGTCGAAAGGTTCGGCATTCCTGTCTCTAATCTGGAGTTTCAAATTTTTATATCGTTTCTGTAACAACCTGACCCACAACCATCTCAACACAACCCATTTATATATTAGTTGCCCCCTTAGAGCCCATTTGTCCTCAGTTCCTCACTTAAGCCCAAAAAGGGAAGGTCTGTTTGATGTGGGACGCCAATTCTCATGGGGTGTTACAGTCTACCCCACTTAAAGAACTCAATGTCCTCGTTGAGCCTCAACAAGCTGCACTCGTGGCCCAAGATTTCCCGTGCTAGGCGCTTGACCTCGGTACTCCTGACCACAGGTTCAGCTCGCGGTCGCAGGGTTGCTCTGATACCATTTGTAACTACATGACCCACAACCAGTCTCAACACAACCCATTTATATATGAGTTGCCCCCTTAGAGCCCATTTGTCTTCACTTAAGCCCAAAAGAGGAAGGCCTTGTTGATATGGTAGTGGGTGCTACCTCTTAAAAATCACCAAGTTCACACATCATGTAGCGATGTGAGACACCAATTCTCATGGGGTGTTACAGTTTCCGAGTTCTGTTTTAGTGTCGGACTTGACTCTAGTGTCCTAGGATCTAACCTTTTTTTGTTTCAAAATTTGGGGACACTAAGATATGGTTTTGTAGACACCAATAGGACATATCAAGAGTGTCGTGAAATTAATTCGACACTTTAAAAACAAAAAATTTGTCCGACTATTATATGTAATTTACTTTTATCCCAAGAAAACCCCATTGTTTGATTTGAAAACAATAATTCTTTTAGTATTTTAATAGTATTTATATGCAATACTAGAGGTGGGGACAAGCCTCTTAATGATGGGATGTTGGAAACTGCCTTCTTCTTTTGATAAGTTGGCACTAGGGGTGAGCAAAAAGTCCGGG
>CAAKMY010056121.1:8785-39935 GCA_901111285.1 Corrigiola litoralis
TGGCAAAATGATAAGAACCCATTAGAACGGAGGGAGTATGTCAATAATGGTGTGTCATGGTTGTATTATACGAGGATGTGAGTGGGGATTTCTTAGGAGTAAATAATGGATTAAACAAGTAATTTGTAATTACATATTGATTTGTATAGACGTTGATTTAGTGTCCAGTCCAATTTGAGAAGAACATAATCCTTGTGTCCCATTTTTTGCTTAGTTTTTCGCACCAATTTTTTTTTTTTTGTTGCTTAGTTTTCATGTTAGGGTGTTTCATTCATTTCCTTGTTTATATTCCAAAACATAAAAAATATATAAAACATTTTCATGTGATTGTGGGCCTCAATTTACTCTGATATATTTACCTTTACTTAAACTTTTGTCCACAAATGGGTGTAGAATTCATTGAGCCAAAGATTTTCTCTATGGTTTAATGAAAATCTTTTTTCTAGTAATATATAGGAGTACTTATTTTCATGTGTACGTGGAGTAGATGACTGAAAATAATTTTTCCTTGCAGCTCTTGGATAGAAACGATGGCGCATGAGATATGATCATATGAACCAATCCAGGCTCATGTTACTTCCCCGAGCACATACATATGTCTGAAAAGTCTCTTAATAAGCTCAAGGTGCAAAGTTAAGGAGCAACTTATTAAAGCAGAAAAACGTATTGGTTAATGCTGAATCCAAAGAGTTCAAGAAAAGGGCCCATGTCTATGTGGAAAGACCGTCCAGACAACAGCCGACGCCAACACGGTCGGTCGTTGTTCAGTTTAGAATATGTGTTAAAAAACCAAGCTTTGCGATGGTGTATCAATATGCGACATGTGTCCTCAATCATTCTCAGTTTCTGACATGTTAATATGTTACAAAGGATTTAACCATCACATCTCACAAGTCACACTCACTTCAACATAACGTGGCACTTCCATGAACTAAAAACAAACGACCCACAAGCCTTTGATCATTACTAAAGGTGCTCAAAAGATAGCAACAAATCGGCAAGCATCACACTCACTATACAACTGAACAACATAACAGAAAAAACAGAGGAAAGCAGAGAAAACATGGCAAGTGAGGCGACTTCACCAAGAGTACCAACAGTCCAGCTGAGCCATGGTGGGGTGTCAATGCCAGTTCTTGGTCTCGGCATGGCCCCTAACCCACCGGTGCCGGATGAGGTGACGAAAACAGCCGTGCTAGACGCAGTTGAGGTTGGTTACAGGCACTTTGACACTGCCACCATCTACTTCACTGAGAAGGCTCTTGGTGAAGGCATCTCTGAGGTGCTTCAACGTGGCATGGTTAAATCAAGAGGGGATCTTTTCATTACTTCCAAGCTGTGGTGTAGTGATGCTCATCCCGACCTTATTCTCCCTGCACTTAAGACTAGCTTACAGTAAGTTATTTTTGCCTAAACTTGAGAATTTTAGCAACACATTAGTTACTGAATCACATGCACATGCAGATTTAAAACGTTCAGCAATCTCAAATTGTCTATTCTCTCTGCTGCGTGAGTGTTTGTTAGTTACTTAACAATAAATGGTTCCAATCCAATGTCTGAACTGAAAATGAGAGTATCTGTAAATAGGAAGAAGATCATCATTCAGGTGCATTAAAACCATGTTACATTGAGCTTTTACTAGCTGATATTCAGATCTTCTACCTATCTGTCCGTGATTTACTACTCTCACACTCATTATTGATCTTCTACCTTGAGATCCTTAAACCAAAGCTCTCAAAGTACAGATCCTTAAACCAAAAAAATCGCAAAATTCAGGTCCTTGTTACATTGTTAATTCCGAGAGCATCCAACCCTTAATGCAGAACATACTTGATGAAGGCATGAACTGCAACAAAAGTCTTAACATATATACAATTAAGACAAATTTCACATGCCATTATTTCTGGCAAGTGTCAACTAAATGTAGAATATTCAGGGAGACACTGAATATTAGGAGTTACTGGTTCGAAGATGCATCACTTGCTCACATTAGGAGTTACTGGTTTGGCAGTTGCCTACTTTATAAACCTAGTAAATTACGGATAACTTAAAAGGCCCCATATGTGGTTATCCACATATGTGAATGTACCACATTGAACTAAGACAAAATGATGAGAAATTTACAAGTTTGGGAATCAATCCTCCTATTGCCAATTGGTTTCAGGATGTAACCTTATTGGACTTATGAATCGAATACTCTCTCCTCCATCGTAAGGGCGTGGTGCAGGCCTTTTAGTGGTAGCATACTGAATTTAACATTATATTGCTTGGCGCAGGCCCATATTTATGGAATTTAATGAAAAGTACTATGAGTGGTAGCATACTAATTCAAAACTATTATGCGTTTGCAACGTCTGATGAGTGATATTCCCTTGATTTCTGGTGCAAAACTGCAATATAGAAAGCTGAAGTTGGAGTACCTAGATTTGTACCTCATACATTGGCCTGTAAGCGGAAAGCCAGCGCCACCAGCCTATCCCATAAAAGAGGAGGATTTCCGTCCTTTTGACTTCAAGGGTGTATGGGCTGCCATGGAAGAGTGTCAAAGACTCGGACTTGCAAAAGCAATCGGCGTCAGCAATTTCACCTGCAAGAAGCTTGAAAAGCTCCTATCTTTTGCCACCATCCCGCCCGCCGTTAACCAGGTGCAATCCAAACCTTTGATATACAATGGCAAACAGAATTTTGATATGTAAGTATTAATGTAGAAAATATAAGCATCCATCTGATTAAATCTACACTAAAGCAGTACTTGTGGCAAACTGGCAATAGTATGAGTGGTATGGTACATCTTAAGAACACTGGATTCGGAGTATTCTACATATACAAAATTATCCAGTTCAAGACTTTGAGGTTGGGGCAAGTTTGCGAGATCCTGTGGAACTTATAAGAACAACCTCCATATATTGACATATGGTGGCCTTAAATTACTACTTTCTAAAGAATTTTTTTCTAATTTAAACTTGACCTTTTTTTCTTGGGGGGGGGGGGGGGCGGGAGGTTCGCTTCTTATTGTCTATAGCATCTATTCATGTTCTAAAATAAATCAGTTTTAGTACTTTTGACTGGTATTATCCATATGAACTTGGGGAGCTGAGGTCTTGGAGAGGGACCTTAACAGAGCTTCGTCGCTATTTTTGAAAGGTTGAGGTTAGCCCTACATGGCAGCAAAAGGAACTGATAGAATTCTGCAAGACAAAAGGAATAGTGGTGACGGCATACTCACCCTTGGGCGGCCCTCTTGGCGGGCATAATGGGGTGATGGAATCCGACATTCTGAAGGGAATAGCAGCCGCTAAAGGAAAGACAGTTGCTCAGGTTTGCTCTTCATTCTATCACTTTGTGTGTGTGTGTTTGCATGCGTGCATCAGTTCTTTCATTATCTTGCATATAGCACAGGCTAAAAAAGCTACTGATAATTGAATAATTTTAGGTTGCACTGAGGTGGGCATATGAGCAAGGTATCACAGTGGTGGTGAAGAGTTTCAACAAGGACAGGATGAAACAGAACCTTGAGATTTTCAGTTGGGAATTGAGCTCAGAGGACCACAAGAAGATTCTCAATATTCCTCAAGGCAGGACATGCACAGGATTGGATTACACTTCACCATTAGGACCTATCCGTACAGTTGAGGAGCTTTGGGACGGAGACGCTTAAGAAAATTCTGAATAAGATTCCTGCATTTGGAATGTGGTCTCTATCCTCTGCTACCTTTGCTCTTGTCTTTCCATGCATATATTTCATATGCGAATGGCAAGACCGGATGTGTAATTTAGCCCCAATAATGAATGTTGCTTCTGCAACAAAAATTTAACAGAAATGTGGAGTTTATCCTTTTGTACCCTCCAGTAGGTTGTGCAATTTATACTAACGCATAAGAAACTTGGCCGACTGAGCATCATATATTCATGATGGCGAGTCCATGAGACGTACTGCCTCGCGCACACATCTAGCAAATTGCCTATTTTACCAACTGAGTGCCAGTGTCGCGAGGTATGGATTCAAATGATGAAGTCCTACTTATCCTGATGTTTATTCAATTATGAACAGGTACTTGGCCAATTTTTGAAGATCAAGCTTCATACTAGTACTAAACTCGATCTTTCTTCACCAGATCAAGAAGAGAGCTTTGTAAACTCAAACTACAAAGCCCTTCTCTCTGAAAATCATGGAGGTTTTCTACCTAATTCAGAGGAAAATAAAGCACAGACCCGTTAATAACAATCTCTGATTCTCTGATGGTAATGTCCCCCGAAATAATAGAGTTCAAAACTTTTAAAAGATGCCTTGAGGAAGACCAGAGTACACTGTACATCATTGAATCTAGCAAATGTAGGAAGAGATCCCTTTCTTTAAGAACCAGCCACAGAAACAAATGTAATCAAATGAGTCGGGCTTCTGTCACTGAGTCGAAAGATAAATCCATTTCAGTATTCATCAACTAAACGGTTCCTGCTACAGCAAGCTAATACCACGCTGCAGTCAAGTCCAATGGTTCAAAGCAATTCTAGATCGACTTCATAACACAAACAACAAATAACTTTACAGCACAAACATTGCATACCTATTCAAATATATCCCAGGCCCAGGCTTCTCTTCCTTGACTGGGACAACTGAGAGGAAGTCATTCTGTAGGTAAGCAGAAAAATTAGGGTTCATTGAGACAGCTGTCACTTCGGGCTTATCATGCCTCTTCTCCGTTAACTGAATGGACAAGCGAGTTGGAAAAGATGACTGCATAGAAAACCAAAAAATAACATTTATAAGACCACAACCAGAAAAAAAAAAAAAAAAAAAAAAACTATTAAAAATTGAGTGCGGCACAAATATACAATATCACATACACATTCTACGCGATAAATGTTCTCATCATGTAGAATAACACAAGAATTTTCATGATAAACAACATCTAAGAATCTCTCCGGTTTCCTTGAGCTTTCATACGCAAATATCTGAAGGAGCTTGTTGTCCAGATCATCAAACTATCAAAGGCTAATGTTTGAAGCCAAAATTTTTAAGAGAAACACAGTTAGTTTTATTCCAAAGAATGTAAATAATTAGCAGGTTGGAAATAGACCTGCTTGACAAGCATATGTATAAACTTGTCTAAAGTGAAGATTAGATATAATTGAGTGCCAACAATCGCTCGTAAGTCATCCTTAAATTCTTTATAGTCAGAAGTACCATCCACCAAACTATATAGTGCATTCATGAACCCGTCAAAAGGAAACCATTCAAATTAGAGCACAGATACTAATTGTAGCAAAACCTGACCCCCAACATCTGACAAACCTTGAATACAGGTCAGATGGAAGCGCCTTACTGAAAAACTTCCATTTCCTGTCAACTGATGATAAACCAATCTTTGTCGATTGCATTCTCTAGTATAAAGTCTAGCCAAGCAGAAGATTAAAAAAGGTCAATTAGGAATAACTATCATATAAACTATCTCCAATTAGAAAGTATCCTTACTAGGGTTATTTTCATCACTCTATCCAACTGTTCAGCTGTGCAAACTTCTCCGCAAGAATACTTTATGAGTTGATATATCTTCGTGTATCTCTGTATCAGAGTACCCATTTGCCTGCAGCTACAGCAAGAATCACATCGTCTTCTTTGCACTTTTCTTCACTGATTTCTTTGACCTTGGCCAACAATGCTGCAAACAGAAGACAAGCAACCAAATCAGCAGGGTCTCAAAGTGTATTTGGTGTATGAGTTTCGCCCTGTAATTAGTGGTTTGTGCATTACAAGTCAATCGACCATTGGCTACAATTAGACATTTCGGAGAGGGAGGCTCCGGGTACAATTAACATATACAAAGTACCAGAGAAAGAGGAGGGGGTTAACAGCAAAATATCTGTAGAACACAACAAACATGTAAACGATGTCACGTTGATTGACTACAATACCATTAGCAAACCAGTCAGATATTCAGGGTGCGGTGTATCCAGTCAATTATCTATTATGACCAAATTCAGAGTTAAATTTAAGTAAATGGAACATCCAATGTAAGAAGATTTGTAATTAAAAATATATGATCAAATTTTGAGACTGACAAACAGTGAAGCAAGGAACACTAACAGCAGAAGTTTCCAAGTTGGAGCACCAATTTTTATATGCTCAACCTGAAATTCCAGATTTTGGTGCTCAATCTCTTTGAATCCTGCTGCTTACAATAGTTCTGCAAATATATATCAGCCCGCACCTTGTTAAAATCAGCACGGCATCTAGCCCAATCCTCGTGTTTTTGGTTCAACCGAGTTAATATAACTGGCAAAGCAAGAGTTGCATTCTTCTTCAATATATCTGTGGCAAAGCCCTGCAGTGCCTCAATATGTGTAAAGTGTTTTTTTCTTCATCTCCACAGTTTCTCCCTCTAGAAACCAATGCCAAAATGCACAACAAGGGAAGAAAATTGTGCACGAGAGCGTATACAGACTGCACAGAAGGATCATCATCACACGATAATGGACACAGTGAATTTGAGCATTGAGTTTCAACATACCAACGTTTAAGAAAAAAAAAATCTTTGAGAGCAATTCCTCAGAGATTCAGATAACATGGTGGCTTCGCATTCTGTGTCAACGATCAGGTTTGCTTATGAACTTCAATACTTCAAGTTTACACTTCATATTATGTCTCAAAAGGTGCAGGCACACATATTTGGAATGGGAAAAATAAACACCAGTATAACATATGGATCCTTCAACAAGATAACATGAGCAGAAAAATAAACCATCACCCATGTCTCAAAACATTATCACTAACTACAAATCCACAAAACTTAATGGGTCAACGGCAGGGCCGGTCCTGAGGGGGGGCAAAAGGGCAACCGCCTTGGGCCCAAACATTCGAAGGGCCCATAAATTTTAAAATTATGTTATTTAAAAAGAAAAAAAATATATATTATATGTATAAGTTGCATGTGATTGTAAGAAGAGTGATAGACTTTTCCTATATAAGTGTTAGGGCCCATAAAAAAATTACAACCTTATTTTCACACGATTTTTTTAATTGAAAAAGGGCCCCAAAATTTTGGCTCGCCCTGGGCCTACAAAACCTTAGGAACGGCCCTGGTCAACGGTATCGACAACTACAGAACTAGATCAGATAATAGATATTCTAACAAGATAAAGCAAACAACCCTATGAACTGAGCTCGAAAAACTTCTGAAGCAAAGCCTTGTCTGGTTCACTAACATTGTTAGCAGAGAGTAAGCCAACAAATAGTGAAGCAGTCTGAGCGTCAGCCGCAATTTGTCTGGTAGTCATTATGTTAACAAGCTCCAAAGCCTTGCTGATATTATCACCAGACAAAAACCCTCGGATCATTATATTGTATGTGCGATCATTTGGAGGACAACCATTGTCCTCCATTTTCTTAAATAGTTCATATGCATCATCAACCAGCCCCTTGTTACACAGTCTTCTGATCATGACATTGTAAGTTTTATTATCTGGCTTAAATCCATTATCTAGGAGAAAAGAGAAAACATCCTTCGCCTCACCAAGCTGCTCAGCTCTACACAAGCCATCAATGAGGATAGTACCATTATCTGGGTACTAAACTCTAAAAAGAAACAATTTGGGTATTACAATCTTTTGAAAAACCCACTCTAACCCAAACACTAACGGCCGCCCTTAGTGGAAGACACTATGTTCGCCTCGAGCCGACCGTGGGTGGCAGGAGAAAAGACCCTAGGACGCTGTCGCACAAAATAAGGGGCGCACAACCACAATCCTCCTCAAAAAACACCACTTGCGACATTTATGAAAATTAAAGTATTCACATTTCTGGTCTCTTCCTTTATGAAAATCTTTCTCAGATAACTCTATAAGTGCGTATTCACTCTCTTTTCAGGAGTTTTTAGTATCTCTATTTTTGAACCAAAAGTAATGAGTAATGCAGTCACTAAGCAGAAGTAGACCTTCATAGGAATCGTTCTCACATGAGTAATGCAGTCACTAACCAAAAGTTATGAGTAATAATGGGCACTGTAAATGAATAACATAAGATGATATTAGCTCTATTACACAACTGTAGCTCACTTGCCACAAAACTTGCATTATACGAAGTACTACACTTGAGCTGCACCGCTCCACCTTAATTTGGTCGGAGGGAAAGAATCAGAGGATACTTCTGCGACGCTACAAGCAACACTTCTCTGCTCCTGGCCTTTTTCTTCAAAAGTGATGATTGTTCCCTGTCTTGCACCACTTAGCTTATATCCGTCATCTCAAGTGCAAGCATCAGAACTATATTTTATCAAAGCCAAAAAAAGTAGCCTCTTATCCTCCAAACCGCAAATCCATCTCCTCCTTCACGAGTCACAGCTTAGCTTGTTTCTATAACCCACAGTACAGCATATATAAGTGAAGTGAATGGTACATGTATCTAATATCGTCCCATTATCCGTCAAGTCATGTCGCTATAATCCTCTTTGAGCCTGCTAGCTAGCAATCTCTGGTAGCGTTCTACTCTACGAGAAGGGCCATTTGATGACTTCTCCTGGTCATGGCAATATGGCTGCATGGCATGCGTTGGCGCCTTGCTCACATGCAAAGCTGCATGCGCAACATCTATGGCAGTCTATGAAGTTTGATCCATAGAGCGGAAAAACTGGACAAGTCTTTGGGTTACAGACTGCTGGCTCTCCACCAATGTCAATAAGTTCTCATCACCATCATAATCATCATCATTTTCAAATATTAGATATATTCCCCACCTTCTCAACTCAACTCCTTGGACTATTCCAACTATCTGCCTCACCTCTATAGTATCACCTTCTCTTAACAAAGATACCAAGGGATGATAGTCTTTAAATCTGCAGAGGTAGAACTGATCATCTCCTGTCCTTGGAACTCCTATTAGATTCAATGTAGTACTGAAAACAAGTTCTCTCTCTCTGAGAATCCTAGCTTGAATACCAACAATACTAGGTAGTTGAGCTTGTCTCTCATCTAACAGTTGGAGGTCTACCGAAACCACAACAGCGACAATAACATTTTTTATTGCAAGGTTTGGACGACCTGCCACATTAACTTCTTCCTGAGAAAACCAATCTGGAATGTCACTGCCAGGGACACTCAAATTGTTCAAGTTCCTCAAAGCTACCTGCAGAGAAATGACCATATGATTAATCCATTGCACTATACAACTCTTTTTTGACAAAAAAATTGGAACTAAAGTGTCAAAGGCCTTAAGAGGAAACTAGTACCTTGCTTAGTCGTCTCTTGACAGCTAATGCGCTTGCATTACAGCCACTCATGTACAATCTTCTCAAACCCTTCAAGGATTCAAGACCTGGAACATCTATGACATTGTTGCAGTTTGCAAGTTGCAGCTCTTGCAAGCTATGAAGGTTTGAAAGGTCACATATAGTTTCTAGTGCATAACAGTTTGAAGCCTGTAGCACCAACAAACTCGAAGGCAGTCGAGGCAGAGACCTTAGCTCTTGGCAATGCCAGAGCAAGAGCTCCTTTAGGACACAGAGGTTTTCGAGCATGGAAGGAAGGCTGTGGAAACTGTTATATCCGAGATTCAAAATCTCTAGCTTGGACAACTTGGAAAAATCATCGTGTATTTGACCGGCAATTCTGCATGCCCGAGCATCAAATTCTTCCAAATGAGAAAGCTTGCAGAAAGAATCAGGAAGTACACTGAGCTTAGGTATTTCATGAGTAGAGGGGCTTGTTGGATCAGCTGATTCCTTTGTCAGAGGCAGAGGCTTTTTCATTTTCAATACCCGTAAGTCTTCAAGCAACCCAAAACTTTCAGGCAAGCAGGTGATGGCAGTTTCTTCCATCATAAATACGTTCAGGGATCTCAATGTTCCGATAGAATCTGGTAGCCTTTGAAGTTTTCTACACTTATTCAAGTTTAACCATGAAAGTTTTTCCAAGCCCCCTATGGACTCTGGCAGTTGTTTTATAGCAGCGCCTATTACAAAGAGGATAGTAAGATTTGACATGTTTCCTATTGATTCTGGCAATGTTCCAAGTGAAGTGCAGTTATTCATCCGAAGCTCCTTGATAAATTTTAAATTAGAAATTTCCTCTGGGAGTTCGGTTATTGGTGTGTTGGCTAGATCGAGCTCAGTGATAGAAGCTAGTCCTTCTATTGAAGCAGGCAACATGGACAGAATACTGCAACCTCTAACTGATAATACCCTGAGATAGGATAGTGAACAAATAGATGACGGGAGTTGCTTGATAGAACTGCCATTAAGGTGCAACTTAGTCAAGGACCTGAGGTTATCTACTGAATCAGGGAGTGCAGCAAGTGAGGAACAGTGCGCTAAGCTTAGCTCCTCGAGGGATGACAAGTCACCAACAGAATGAGGCAACTCCTTAAGTCTAGTATAATTCAGAGAAAGCTCTTTCAGAGAACACAAACTCCCTATCCACTCAGGCAGCCGTGTTATCAGTTTGCAACTATCTAGATTAAGCACTTCAAGCTGTGTGAGATGAAACAAATATTCAGGCAGCTCAGAGACAGCTGTTCCATCCAAAAAAAGTTGAGTCAAGGACTTCAAGCTGCGAACATCATGAGGTAGCCCTTTGATTTTTGAGCAATTAGATAGTATCAACTGCCCAAGACCTTTCATCCCCGTCATATCTCTTGGAAAATCAACCAACTTTGAACAACGACTTATATTTAAGTGAACTAGGGAACTCATGTTCCCTATTGACTCATGAACCATAGTCAGTCCAACACATAGTTCAAGATTTAGCTTTTTCAAGTATTTATGCCCAGACATGTCAGGAAGAGCAGTTAGATTGGGGCAGCGAGAGAGGTTTAGCACCACCAAGTTTCCAGCCACCTACAAAAGAAGAAATTTTCACATTCAGAATCAAAATAAGAATCATAAGACGTCTATGCTGACCTACTCAGCCTCAACAAATACCTTTTTAAAACCCCAGTAAGACCTATTGGTGGACCATAATTGTTGTATCTTGCTATCTGAAACATCAAGCACGCGAATTTCTTCTGGTATATTGGCAGAAAGTGTATTCTGAGAACATCCTCTCCATTGCAGGCATCTCAGCGCAGAAGGCATATATTTGAAATTCCCTTGCAGGTTTGCATTATTGATTTGAAGTAGTTTCAGGTTCATCATTTGTTCGAATGACTTGGTATAAAGAATGAAATCGTCATCTTCATCTGGTCTGTGTCGAGTAAGATTCTTGAATTTTTCAGTCAGGTAGCAGACCGCACCAGTGATACTAGGTTGTTTTCTGAGCTTGATCCAGTGCATCATTTCCATAGTTAAATCTGGACGTTTTGTAATATCCAGAGTAATCCCTCTAACAGCTTCTGAAGCCTGTGCCAAAAACATACATATTTAAGTCTTTAACAAAGCTAGATTGGAATGAATGCAGTTCAATGGAACAATTGTTTGTATATATTTATACCTTATCATACCGTAAGACATGCCTTATGTCACTCGAGTCCCATAGTCTGCTATGCTTCCCAGCATCATGTATACTTTCCTCTCTGACAATTTGCCTTCCCATGTCCCGAATTTGGTCATGCATCCACAATTGGTTATCTGTAGTAATCTTCAGTAATGATTTTGTCACAAGGTTACCAATTGCTAACTCAGCCCTCAAGCCACATCCCTCCAGTATGTCCACCACATCCTCTGTCTTCATGTCCATCTGAAGCAATAAACATGAGATGTCCAGGAATACAGTCTTCTCTTGGGCATCGAGACCGTCATAGCTCATTTTTAACACACCCTGAAGGGTATCTGGTCGAATTTCCCTCAGTTTAATCAAAGAGTCCTTCCACTCACTTTTGGTCTTCCTAACCAAGGATGAACCAAACACTTCCAGCGCCAAGGGAAGGCCATCTGTAAGGGAAACAATTTCCTTAGAAACATCCTGGTACTCTTGTGTAGGTTGTCTTCTTCCCAAAGCATGAATGCAGAAAAGTTCTAGAGACTCTGAGTCATTCAGCTTCTCTGCTTCAAGTAGCTCTCCATCACAAGCAAAATGACATAAAGCTCCTACATTTCTAGTTGTGACGATTAACCTGCTCCCTTCTCCAAACCATCCTCTAACAATGCCAAGTATTTCTAGTTGGTGTTCCTCAGAGACATCATCTACCAATATAAGGACCCGATTCTCATTAATTATGTTCTTGATGACTCTTTTCCCATCATTCTCATGTTCCACTGGTGGTGCTGGCCGCAAGGACAGATCCTGTATAAGTTTATTCTGAACACTCAAAACACCCCCTTCATTAGCCAACCGTTCTCTGGCATTAGAAATGAAGCTGCGGTTTTTGAAATTAACAATCAACTTATTGAATACAGCCTTAGCCAAGGTCGTCTTCCCTATTCCTGGAGTTCCGTGAATACCCAGAAACCGAACACCACTGGAATGAATATCTAACCTCTTCAACACTTTCTCCACACGAGAGTCCAACCCAACCGCGAGTTTTGCGACATATTCTGGACTGTTCTTTAGCTCACCTAGAACCTGCTTGACTATGCGTCTAAGAACGTGAGGCTCATCACTGTCAATAAAATTGTGCTAGCCATATTAGAAAAATATTTCATCATGCGATGGTACAATGACGCTAAATAAGTAAATATATCGCGTACGCTATACCCCCCTGGTTCAAAAATTTTGTGACTTTGGTGACTGCTTGTGCGTCAATGTCATGCTTAAAATAACAATAACGTGCTATGCAGAGTAATAAGCTTATAAGCATGTCTACACGGAGTTGCATACAGTACAATTTTGTATTTAGAATTTCTACTTAGACATAGAAGCCATAAGAAAATCCCAAGTGGAGTTTAAGGACGAGATTTGAACTCAAGTCATGGGCACAACCTCCCAGCAACGGCTAAATTAGTTAACACTAACAGTATTACAATCTCAAATTTAACGGTTTTTGCTAGTGCTACAAAAGCCTCATGTCTAATCTAATGTGGCTTAAAACATGAAAATGACGTAATAATTCCCACAATAGTACGAGAAAGAAACCTTTTAACGCGGCATGGATAACCAGATATATTGCCAACATCCGTCAACGCACTCTTCCATATGTCTACCTCTTTTTCACTAGACTTGTTATAATCAACCATCGACCAAAACCCCTCACCAAACTTTCCTTCCTGCCTTCGGATGTTAGACGGTTCAACCCCGTAAAACACGGGCAAAACCCGTTTCCGGCTCTCAAAAATTCTAGTAAGCTCACCAAGACACCACCTAGAATCAGCATATCTTGGAGAAATGATGACAACAGCCAAAGCCGAGTCTACAATAGCTTCTGCTAGGCTCGAATCTACGACATCCCCTTTTGCCATCCCTTTGTCGTCAAGGAACACTCTTATGCCACTTAAGTGTAGGGCTCGGTACAAAGAGGTTGTGAACGTGTCACGCGTGTCTTCTCCTCTAAAACTCAGGAACACGTCCCAGTTCAGTCGTTTTGCTAGCATTGATGGAGGGAGGCACGGTGCTGATTCACTGTCCGGCATGGTGTGTGATGGCGTATCATCGGTTTCGCCATTCATGGTTGTAGTCTTTTGGAGAGGAAGAGGAGGTGAGAGATAATGCCAATGGAGAAATGGGATAGAAGACAGTCAACGTACGAAGATAGAATGGTTGGTGCAGGCGTGCAGCATTGTACATTTGTACTATAGTCTATAGCGAGAGTATACTGTTGGAGAAGGACGTGTTATGTTTGCTAGAAGAGGCTAATATCATACTCCGTAATTCATAACGATCAAATGAACGGATGTAAGGACAAGTCGGCATCTTAGCTAGCTCAAATTTAACGGAAATAATTGAATGTTTGCTCTATCTTTCACTAATAATCCCACCTTGCAATTTTAACATAAATAATCTAAAGTTTTAATTATTGATCTAAAACTGATCCAAAGGCCACCGGATTAATTTGTCCGGTTGTGATACACTTGGCGGAAAAAAAAAAAGTAGAAGTGAGTCAACAGTTACTTGGGAAATGACGTTGAAAAAATTAGAAAAGAAGAAAAAAAAATCCCCTGTTCAGACCTTTCCTTCCTTCTCAACTTCCCGTTCCATCTTCTTTAACTTCCTACTGATTCATCTCCCATGAATGATGTAAGTATGTAACCATCATGCAACTAACTTACTTAAAATAATACAACTTCAATTCCCTACTAGTAATAGCTAACTCCTCATCCAACAACTTATTTGGAGGAGCACTGATGGTTATAAAAACTGGGAGATAACTTTTTTGCGCCAAACAATCCTGGCTCACTTAATTTTATTTTCTTTTTATCAAAATAACTAAACACTGCCGGAAAATCTGCTCTGGTGGCCTTCGGATTAGTTTCAAATCTATAGTTAAAACTTGGGATTATTTATGTTAAAGAGATAAGGTGGGGTTATTAGTGAAAGATGGAGTAAACATTGGATTCTTTCCGTTAAATTTGCCCAATTATTAAAGGGCTCATAGTTCAGCAGGTAAGGACATTATGTCACACATTAAGTAACACGTTACCACCACTAACCTTAAAATAGAGGCAAACATTGTCACCCAAAAAAAAAAAAAACAAGTTGATCTTCA
The DNA here is from genome assembly GCA_901111285.1 of Corrigiola litoralis. Taxonomy (NCBI): domain Eukaryota; kingdom Viridiplantae; phylum Streptophyta; class Magnoliopsida; order Caryophyllales; family Caryophyllaceae; genus Corrigiola; species Corrigiola litoralis. The sequence goes on from CAAKMY010056121.1 coordinate 23,352, forward strand.
AGTAACTCTTGAATATAGGAGTGCCAACTACCAGCTCCACAGCACATATCAGCTATTATGAAGAACAAAATGTTTAATAGTTCATAAAGACAACGTAGCTTGGACGTACAAATTTACTGTCATGATGTGACCGAAAAATAGCTTTGTTAGACTTTCGTTGGACTTTGTTTACCTTTGTCATATTTGTCTTATGAAATGTTTAAGATTGGTATAGATGCCGTTTGGCTTTTTATTAATAAAGTTTCACCTCTTTTCAAAAAAAAAAAAAAATTACATTTAGGGCTATATTCACATGTGAGAAACTTAAAGAACCAATTTGGTCTGTAGAAACTCAATCAGGAAATGGGCTATATGCACATAGTCCCAACTCCCTAAGTTCGGGGTAATATGTAATGTGGTCATTTTGAGGAAACCACAAAGACAAGATTATGAAATACATAATTTTACAAGTTTCATCATATTTTGAGAGACTATATAGAAAGTCTGGAAAAATAACAAACAATAATCTATACTATAACACAGCACAATGTGAAACAAACAATTTCACTAGCAATTCTTCCATAAAAACTGACTAACCTCCACATCCCAGCATTACATTTACATAGTTGAGCACAGATTTTAGAAAGCAAACTCATGGTAACAGCACACTTTATGCAGAATGTGAATTCATGTTTACACTTTATGAACGATGGAACGTGGACTCTTAGGCAGCTGGGCACATTGTGATAGTGAGACCATTACTAGTTACAGTACTAGCTAGAGGCAGGAACCAAATTTCCAAGTCAAATTATTAATGTGAATTCAGTGTACATACTACTTCTGGACATTCCAGATAGAGGATGACACATTTAGCTTGCTGCTGCCACCAAAAGTAGTAGTATAGGCGTATAGCTATTCCTGGATAACGTCAGTTGATCATATCTCATTCCCAACAGAATGTGTGAAGATAACACCAGCCGGGCACACTAGAGCATCTACTGGAATGTCATCTGGGGTAACACCTATAGCACCTTTATCCACTATCTGTATAGAGTACGACAGAGCCACTGCAGCAACAAAAAAAGAGGTAAGGAGTCATATGACAAAACGCATGAAATCCACATAGCAGCAGCAGTGAAAGTATAAAAATGGGGCACAATATCAACTACGGAGTATTACCAAGAAGAGGAAGTTCCCAATTCCTTTCTTTAGCTACCTTAAGGTATCGCTTCAGGTACATATCATAGTAACTGAACATAGAATAGCAATCAGCAAAGGCAAAATGGATAACGACAATAATCATGCATTTATTAAATACGGAAGCAATATGAGCTGGTAAGAAAAATAGACACCACATCAAGGATGGTGAGAGAGTAGGTTCATCTGCATCCTGTTATATTTGGGTATACCGGGAAGGCAGAATTTGGAGAAAGACTTCCATTCGAGCTTCAGTGAACCAAACTGTTCACTCTGCAAAATGAAAGTTAGCAGGCTGCCTAACTTCATTATATGGTAACTGGACCTTATGTGTAAGAGTGACAGAGACTTCCACATATCTAAACTGCAACGATAGAAGTCGTATGACATACATGAAGAGCAGCTATGAGAATTCACAGTAAACTGTCAAGTCGGCTGGAGGGGAAGAGGCGATTAACGCACAGACAGAAGAAGAAAGACAGCAGAGCAGGCTGACAAAGTTGAGAGTCTAAGATAATGGCTCATTAATTGGGCAATTTTTGCATGATTATCACACCTCATCAAGATGTGAGTATCTCACAGCTGGGTAAAATATATGATAGCTAATATATCATTATTAACAGGATAAATAAGAGCACATTATTATCTGAGTCTCAACTGATACTGCAATGCAAATAGATTGATGTATAAATTGAAGGAAAAATGTATATCAAGGGCTTGATGACAGAATTTAAGTAAAGCACACACCCTCCACTTCGTCCTAGACGTCTTCCAGATTTGTCGAATGCAAGTCCTAAAGTAAAGACAGCAAGCATAAGTAGTAAGAGAACGTTATAATATCTTGCTCCTGGGTCAATCATCAAATAGTAAAAGCCGATATTTACCTGGTAAGATGAACAAGTCTACAGGTTTATTTGCCTGCATAACTGCACCAAATAAATCCATCAGGAGAGTGACACATTTGATGTTGACCAACAGAATTATCTAGTAACACGATCAAAATAATGGAAGATCTCAATAACCCAGACCAATAATGATGTACACATAAGGAACTTCAGCACCACATTAAGAAAGACACTAGGTCACTAGCTAAGATGAATATCGTTGCAAAAAGAGTAGCCAAACAGAAAGACCCGCTAGACATAGCAATTATATCCCGATTATCACTGGTCATATCCATGGAGAAACCTGAAATACTCTGGAAGCCAAGACAAGACCAGGCCCAAGCTCCCAGCAAAACATTTGGACCTCCAGAAGACAATTTTGGTATAAAGAAAAGACCACCATAGATAACAAGGCTGAAATTCTGTGCGTAAGATTTTGAATAATTCTGAATCCCCACAATACTATTTAATGTATTGCTCCATTTACCGAGATTTATCAAAACAAGTGATACCTAATTTGAATTCTCTTCAAATTACAAGTTAAAATCCAAGGCACTTTAGAAGAAGCACCTCATTATAGGACAGATAGACTGTTGGATATGAGCATCAAAAAATCATCATCTAGATAAAGGTAGGAAGCAAAAGGGCAAAAAAGATGTGACATACGATCTTCTCGCTGTTTTCCATTAAGATCTCGCTCAGAAGGTTCCAAAATGTTCATTGAGTTGGGAAAAAGATCATCATAACTTGAAATCTGTAGCATTCTCATGTTGCTATTCTTGTCCTCAATCCGTGGTAGATACACCTTTTTCCTGCTCTTGGAAAAATTATCTTCAGATGAGAATGCATGGTAAGAATCTTCAGAGTTTCTGTAATAGTTTGCAGCTATAGACTCCAGATGTTTTCAATGCTATAAGACATAAATGGACGATTGGCAAAAAAAATGTGTACACATAGCTAGATCACTATCATTTGTACGATGCTATCACAAAGGTAAGCAGATAAAGCTTAACGGTAGCCCATTGCAACTCGTCCCACATGTGCAACGCAAATAGAAAATGATTCAACGATGACAACAACAGATGACGTGTTACGTGACAACCTGATCTCTAAACTCTAAAGCACATCGCAGCATGCTAGAGACTAGCAGACTGATGGTCCCAACAGTAAATTTTTAATTTTCACAGAAGCTGTCTTCTTTTTTTTTTTTTATCGAATCAGAATTACAGACAAACAAAATTGAAAGAACATCACTACTAAAAGCTCTTAGGTTGATAGTTAGCATCCAGATGCCTCAAAAAGCTGAACACTAGTACTCTAATGCACTGACAAGATCTCAGAGTTATTTGTTGGCAAGTAGAAATTAGTCAATAACCGTGGTCAAGAATCAGCATTCTATAAGCCAAACATTAATATCTTTGCAACCAATGCATTTGGCATTTGGGCCTCATGCTCAACACATCAGATATACGGTAAAATTATTGAACAATTTGAATGCTCAGGACACACTCAATTGGCTGACTTATTGGGTGATACATAATCTTAGAATAAATCATTTCTGACCAACGGCTGATTTCGACACCAATTTTCTCTATCTTACTCAAATATTTCACAATATATCAAATGCAAAACAGACAAAGATATAGAATAATGCATCCAGATAAAACGCTAAAATTTAACACAAAAAGGTAATAGAACAAGGAATAAGAATACACCTTTAGCATTGTCGGACAAAATTGTTGACAGAATTTTCAATGTGTTGACTTCTCGCAACGCATCACAATTCACATAAGCACATAAGCTACTGGCAGACTTAAACCAAGGAGCTTCCAACACAAACCTCTGAATTACCTCATCTGCAAAGAAAGTGTCGCAACACCGAAAAATTATTATTCAATACAGCCTTTAATTGCATTCCAAACCACAAACTAACTCATACTCACCTCCCAAAACATCATATATTCAACACCACTGTAGAAAATATTTAAAAAGAATCAAAAAGTTCAGTCAGGCATTTCATCAAACACATAGCAGGCAATACAAAATAAGCGAAAAGCGCGCAACCTTCTTGAGCTCTCTGAGGTTGGGTCATGTCCCTGAGCTGTTTACGAATATGGGTTCGAAGAGCACGCTTCTTATCGAAGATTTCTTCAAGGTTAGGGTCATGGCCATCGTTCATTATAGTGGTAAAAGATCGAAATAATGAAGTGTGCTGATGAAATAGCGGAGAAGATGGTATTATGTGCACACGAGTGCGGAGTAGTAGCTTGGATTTGTGTAGTAGTGACATGCATGCTGCAGTACTAATGATCATCGTTTGCTCCAAGAAATGTGGAAGTATTGAACTAGTATGAAATATTTCGGTTTAAAGGTGAAATCAAATGGCTTACGTTAAACATACGCTTAAGTTGTTGATCAAGGTTAGCGAATAGGACTTAGGCCATGATCTCTTGACTTAAAACTCGTATAACTGTACTAAATTGAAGTGGAAAGAACTAAAGAGAACTGAAAATAACTGGAGATGATTGGAAAGAACTGAAAGGACCGGGAGAAAAGTCGCCTAGAGGGGATGGTAAGTACCTGAAAGGAAGTGAAATGAGTTAAAAAAAATAGAAGGAATTAATTGGTAGGAACTCGAAAGAATTGGAAGGAACTGAAAGCAATTGAACAAACTTGAAGGAACTGGAGAGAACGGGAAGAAAATGGAGAGAACGGGGAAGGAATTGAAAAGGAATGGAGAGTATTGGAAATAACGGGGAAGGAACTGAAAGGAACGAGCTGGAAAGAATTGGAACTCATTGGAATTCATGTGAGGAGAACGGGGCCGTAGGACTTCGATATGTCTAGTTGTTGTCTGAGATTTAAATCCTCGAATTTCTTTTTTGGCACCGTAAACTGCTTTAATTTACTAAGAAAACATATGCTTAAGCCTTGATGTTTTTAACCTGATAATATGATATCTTGAGTTCGTAACTTTTAGTTACAATAAGAACAATATCTAATCAGTTGATCAGAGTTATAAATATGACTTAAGAAATGTTTATGGCCTATTTAAGATGGTGGTGTTCATGTTAATTACATGGCTCTATTTCTCCTAGTGAGTAGCATTAAGTGAATGCAACTCCGGCCATATTATATTTTTATTTTTATTTTTTAGAATCAAATAGAAAACTACAATAATAGTACCTCAAATTATAAATCTCCAAATTCCTTGATCCTTCGTTCCTTTGGCTATAAAGACATCATGATCATGAGATACGCCATATGAGGACAAGAAATTAGTGTCTTGACTCAACATGAGCAATTGAATTGCCAACAATCCGAGAACACCGGTGGCGTATTCTTGAGGTAAGCTTTAACATAATATACCAATCATTAATGTTCGAAGGAATGCATAAAGGTTGTACCACAGTAATGCCGATTTGGTCTTACTATAATGCCGATTTGGTCTTCTAGAGCGTAGAGCAATCCCTTAGATTGTTAGGATGAGATGTGAAGCGCATTTCGTTGTTTTCCTGCTGGAAAGCTATTGGTTCTCGTGGCATAAATCATCAGTTTTAGGTTCCTTATGTCTACACTGACTATATGCCAATTGCTACGATCTGGTAACAAACATAATCCATCACATCACATCCAAATTCTAATGGAATATTGCACAAAGTGGCCGAGTTATAGATCACAAAAGAATATCATGCTTCAATTTTATAGGATTTTTGCTGGAATCACTCTAATTTGTACTAGCATTAGTCAAGTGCAGGATCCTATGTTAGTAATACCATAGTGTTGACAAGCGATATGGGTTATTGAGTTGAAGTTTACAATCATATAATTTGTCAAATCGAACAAAAGGGAGTCAAGAAAACGCCACAATAGAGCCAGGCACCCTATGAGCATGAGAGGAAGTATAACAATTACCATAATCATGCACTGTTTATGATCGCAGCCTCGCAGGGGCCTCTAACTTTGGGTTATTTTGTTGACAAAAAAAAGGGTAAAATGGGAACGAGTTTGATGAAGTCAAGGATAAAAGTGGAAAGAAAGTTTATAGAAACCACTGAAAAATTGTTTTTTTTTTTTTTTTGTGCTTACCTAATCACGAAGATTGTTATGCATATATCATTCTTTATTTTATTTTATTTTTTTGACAAGGAGCAAAGCAAACGAAATAACAGAACAACCAAAACAAAACACACACTAAATCCTAGCAGAAACGATCTGACGTCTAGTTGAAACTGCCAGCGCTTTATTCACCTCTTTCCTATCAACCTTGCATACCATGCAAACTTCCAATTGCGCGCTCAACTTTATGACATATATTAGCATGAGCATACGGTGCCACTATACACAACTCATGTTTGGTGAAGGGGTCATTACCCTAGACATGGGAAGTCAACATGCATATATTGTCATTAAGTAGAATTCGTTTCCTAGCTACTTGTGTGGTTTCTCATGATAATGGGTAAAGAAGGAAAGGAAGGAACAAGGGAGGGAAGAAAAATGAGGACAGTAGTACTTCTTCCATTGTTTAACTCAAATAATACTATACTGGCACTTGAAACAATTTGCTTTATTGTTAGGGTTTTGTATGTAATATTTGACCTAAAAGTAGTATTGCATAATTAATTATAATAATCACAATGACAGTCTGCTTCTAATTCTTTTCTCACTCATCCCTAATTAATTTCAATCGTCATAGTTCGTGAATTGTATCTACAACATCTTTAGGCATTACTGTAGTTTGTTTTGCACAAATGCAAACAATTATCAACTAATAATGGGAGACTTTACAAGGCTTCAAAATGTACATTTCGAAACATGATTATAATTTTGGATTTTAAGACTTTTAGTACGTACGTGGTTGTTTGGCTCACGTAGAAATCAAGTTCCTAATTACTTTCTATGATTTAATTCCCTTGTGAACTTTCCATTGATTTACTTTCCACATTTAGTTCATCATAGCAATTTACAAATGAATTGTGACTTACCAAGGGCACTTGATAGGTCATGTTCTTGTCACATAAATCCCAACTAATTTCAGTTCTTTTTAGTTTTGCTTCTATTTTCTTGTAGTTCTTTTCACTCATTGGTTGTGTTCTTTTAGTTCCAGTTTTAGAGAACAATCAACCAATCCCATGTTTCATGGGACGTTTAACTTCCCCCATTCCATAATATGATTGAGCAAACAACTCCATGTTGTTTAAGCCGACCTCGTGTTCCATGGAAAGTTTAACTTCCCCTACAAAATTAGCTCGACCAAGCAACCCCATCACTTACCGGTCACTTAATTATGAGAAGCAAGACTAATTCCATTGTAAATATGGGAACCAAACGAACACTTATCTTGGAAACTGGTTTCTTTGATTCCAAATTAAAAGTGATAAACATTGCACACAGCGAAAGTGAACAGAGATTAATGAAGCGCATTTGATTCTTCCTTGGCCTAAACTTTTAAATATATATAGTGAATCGAAGAGAAAGCATATAACAGCAAAAGTACTATACCTTTGCTTTTACCAACTGGGGTAGAGGTGTGCTAATGTGCTATATACCCTTCACGTACTATTTTTTTGCAATGGAACCAGCTTCTTTTGTTTTGTCTATTCTATTTAAACGAAGATCAAAGTTTACTGCATGCCATTCGATATATTCTTCGTATATGACCAGTTGACCACACTTTATCACCACTAATAATATTGAGCGAGATGGTCTCTTAAACTGGTAGTCCCAACGACCCAACTAGAGTGGTTCAAGTGATCAGAGCATAAATGTATATATGTGGACCATTACATCCTCTTATCTAATAATGATGTAGAAACTAAGGTTTCTAACATAATGTCTTGGCATTTCTCCCCCTGCGAACAATAGAAGTGTCCTTGGCAATTTATTCTTTTCCCTTTGTTGTTGCGTTTACGGACATTAAGGATTAAGGAATGTTTTGAGGTGATGTGTAGTTATGCAGACGTATAGCATCAATCATTGATATAATTATTTCAACAACTTATTTCAGTTATTTGTCAATGTCAAATGTTTTAAGGTACTGAACCAAAAATGAGTCGAATGTGTTTTTTCTCAATCACTTGGTGATATTGAATGGACACGTTCTGATATGAGCTTAGTGTTGATAAATGGTACTACTGATCAGTCACTTGATAAATTTTGATTTATTATGAGATGTTTCATGTTTAATCTCTTCTTTGCATAGGATCATGGAGTAAGGGTTTATCAAATGCTCACCAAACAAATAACAACTACATATCTTGGTCTAATATTTTTCTTGATGAAATGTAGTAATTTAATAGGCAAAGCCCAAAAAGGAAAGCAATAAGCACCTCAAATAAGAGTACAAAATGTGAGTACTAAGACACCACAAGAGATCAAATAATAACATCAAGACAAGCATAACTAAGAAATATGCCACTCAATCAAAGCCAAGTACAGTAACGCAATCCAACCTAGTGATCAATATTGCATGGCGAGATCTAATCAGCTTTGCTACCGAATAAGCTCGTGAGTCTTGACCAAGTGTCAATTAAATTTGCCATGCACATTTGCTCTTTATGTGCTTAGAGCTGTAAAAAAAATAGACCAAACCGAAACCTCAACTAATATTGCCACGTACGTTTTACTTTAAACCCGACATTCAAACGACCCAGTAAAATAATTAAAAGTTATACTTAAGCCAGTAAAATATCTCAAATTGACTTTTACCAAACCTGACACGGCAATTAATCAACCTATTTAACAGTATATTTCTGCTCAATTGTAGCTATTGGCATATGAAAGAAGGGTTGAAGTTGCAGATATCTTATTCCGTAGGGCATTGGATTATAAATTTCTATGTCTATTTCCACACCCTATATATTATAAATTTCAAATCAAACTGTGGTGTGAGGAATGTCCGATAGCTCCGGCTACATCGGATATGGATTGTTCCTTTACAACTGATCTCACCCAACACACGTTTGTTGATTCCTGGAGACGTCAAAAGTTATTGAAGCTATCTACTACTGCTTTATCTAAGTTGTCGGATGGGAGAGAACTACAGTTATACCACCATGTATCTATGTCAGTTATGAGGGTGCAAGCCCTCACTAAGAAACGAATATCTTTCGTGGGAAGCAGAGGTTTCTTCTCCAACCAGTTTTATTGAGCAAGGATCGACTTCTAAAAAAAGAGTACCATTGAAGTAGATATGGCCGAGTTGGGAAAGCATGACAGCCACCTTAGTACTCCAAAGTCTGTAGGTGAAGAGTCAGGTTTATGTGAAGCGAATTTTTGGCAATGGGAAACTTGGTTTGGTTCCCGCAAATGCCGATATGTTAGCATCTATTGTGGTTAATACTCCCGATAGGCTTAATTTCCCATCTAAGATCAAGATTACAAAAATTCGGAGAACTTTTCCACCTGCTAGTGTTCTTTACCCAAGACCGGTTAGGCGATTGCAAAAATCGAGGATGTCAGCTCATTGTTACAGATTAATCGATTCATGCTCAGGCTGTAGATTTCCTTCGAGGTTCATGTTGTTAATGAGGAATGGCCAAGATGCAGGGTCTAAGCGGAAATTGAAGAATATGCATTGGAAGGATGTTGCTCTTGATTGCCCTCAAAATAAGAAGATGGCTCCCGGTTGTTCAAGTTCGACTAGCCCTTGTTTAGTCAGTAGTCTATCTAGGTTGTCTGCTTGTGTAAGTGTTTAGTCGTGCTTCTTTATGCTTTTGTTAGACCAATGTCAAAAAAAAAAATCAAATCACATGGTCATAAGCATCAGGATTATGGAGGTTGCATTTGAAAAGCGGTCAAGTCTTGCTTTCTAGTGGCTGCCAAACAAGAGAAGAGAATTTACACATGTAAAATTGAAATGTCAATCCAATTGTAGAAACATAAACACATGTGTGAAAATACACATAAGGAATTAAGATAGAGATATTGCCAAATACTATATATATACTCACTCCTATGAAGTTAGACGCTATTTGTACCAAAAAAATGAAGTTAGACGCTATGCCACGAATATATATAATGCCATATGTTATCCAAAAGAAGAGAGAATCAAATACCATATGTTAATTCTCATACAATCGTACGTGAGGGATGATTTCTTGAGGCCCTTTTGGTTTTGTAGACACATAAAAATACACAATTCAAAGTGAAAGTATACTGTCATGTTGGGGAACTCAGCAGTATAAAGCAAAGGGCCTTGTCTCTATGTCACGTTCTAAACCAGCTCAGATCTTCCCATCTCTCACCCTCTTTCTCAAACTCCCTCTAAGTTCAAAAAAAGTGTAACCAAATCCCTTGGACCTATAAAGAGAACCAACCATCCTCCAAGACAAGTAATTAAATCAAACCCCCGAGGAAGAATTCTTGCCTTCAACATCCTTCCTCTTCTGCCTTCTAGCTTAGCTTATTCCTTTCCTACTCTTCTTCTTGACTAACATTTTCTCTAAAAAACCTTTGGTAGAATCTTGCTTTATTTCATCCAAATGATGCAAAGGTTTCATGCCTAGCTACTTATTACTTCTTGGCTAATGTTATGTGTTCCTGCTAGACAAAGCTGGTATATATATGAAAATGGCTATTGTTAATGGGAGGCGATCAATTCGAACCATAAAGGCCTTAGTACGAGCAATTGCATTAGTGAGTTTTGTTTGGCTTTCCTTGGTTGGAGTTGTAGCAAGTGAAAGCATAACATCGATTGCTCATGGTAATAATGTCAAGCATCCTGCGGATCAAACTACTCTTGGAAGAGGGAAGCTAGTAGCACGTCCGAAAATGGACATAAATTACATGAGTAAAAGAAAAGTACCAAATGGTCCTGATCCTATACACAACCGGTACGTCATCTGCTAGCTTAGCTTAATTCTGTCGTTCAGTTTTCTAGCTTAATCCTCAAATGTCTTCTATATATTCCACGGAGTAAATATCCTAATATGAAGTTCAGGAATGCTATGATAGTATGATACCATGCATATGAACAATCGCAAACCATTTAAATTTAAAGGACTTGAACGTGCGCATATTGTTGCAGAATTGTTTGGACTTGAACGTAGGCAAACTCCAATATCTAAATGCATAGAGTCATAGAGCATTCATAGTTAGTATGTATATATATTACTATGGAATTGTCTATATTATATTCCTCAGTTAGGAGGCCTCTACATCCTACCCAAAAACTTTCTAAATTTTAATTTGTAAATGAAATTTTACTTATCCATGACCACTATTTGCTTTCTTTTATCCCAACTATTATTGGAAGACACCAAATAGGCTTTCAATATAGTGTTGTCTTGGAAATAAGGATCACCTTAAGGTCCTTAACATTAGAATGCAAGCATGTCACCCTTGACATATTGAAAAATCATGCAAAGCATTATTGCCCATTTTTCAAGATCGACCATTAATTTGCAAAGGTTAATGTATCCCTAATGTGTACCTGATTTCACCCAAGCCCTACTCCCTCGGTCTGCTCCTAGATAAGTAACGTCTACTTAAATTTCCTCTCACATGCAATTTACAAATGTTAATGTCTAACTAAAACAATGGATGGGACATAGGAGTAAATTGTAACCTATAAGCTATTACTATCGTACAAACGGATGTTTAACATATCATATAAACATCTAGCTCTTGTGGAATACTCCCTCCATTTTTACCAATTTTTTACACTTTTTAAAATATGTGAGGGGAAATTTGAAAAGTGTAAAGAATTGGTAAAAATGGAGGGAGTACTATTTTCTTGATGCAAAAATTTTCAAGTTATCTTGTGAAATTTAAAATTTTGAGGGTTTGGACCTTCCTGAAGCCTGAACAAATTAGAGAGAACTGACTAAAACTAGGATTATTAGGCTGTGTCATCAAGGCTTTGGTTAATTGGGGTCCTCTCAAAGAAATTGAAAAAAAAAAAAGATATTCCTTCTACCAAAAAAGTTGCTCCTATCAATAGTGTGATTGTACTGTTGTTTCTCCACTTACCATTCTAAGCAAATGAAAAGCAAATTATGTACTGTTTAACATGCTTTATTCAAACTTTCAGTTATGTTTGCTTAAAGCAATTAAACATTTAATTTTGTTCCACTTCAAAAAACTTTTTACAAAATCTCTCATTCCTCTATATCCTTTTTCTTCTTATAGTTACAATATCTTACAAGCACCTGCTAGCTTTTTTCTGGTCGCACAAGTACCTGCTAGCTAAGTAATGTTTTTTATAAAAGACCTTAAAGAGATTATTGTCTGAACAGGCATCTCCTTTAAAGTGACATACAACAACAGAAACATAGCATTTTGGAGCTGCTTTTGTTGCCTTAACAAAGTATAGGCTGTCTTTTCAGTTTCTGTAAGTATATCAAGCAAGAAATGTACTTTCTAGTTTGCGAATCTTGCATGTTGTACTTTGATTTAGACTAAGAATATGTTTATGTCTGATTAGTGCATCGATATCCATTCATATCTTATGATAAGAATCACTCAGCTCGTTTCTCTAATTGCCAGTGCATGGCGTTATTTTCCCCTTTAATACTCCACAAAGTATCACTCTAACCTATGAAACGTGAACTGAAAAAGATAGCTCTAATCATATAGTAGTACGCTCCTATTATAAGTCCTCTAGGAGATTATAGAGACTCAGCCGTGGATCATAAAAGATTATCAAAATCAGGGGCGGAACTAGGATTTTTTCTTAAGAGGGACTAATTAAAAAATTTCAATTTTTACGGGGACCAAGTAAATTTTTTTTACTGTTTTTATGTATTTTTTAAAAATTTTCCTTATAAATTTGCAAAAAAAGGAAAAAGTTGGCGGGGACCGAGGACCTCTTGGGTCCCCCTAGTTCCGCCCTTGATCAAAATGGTTTTTGGTTTGAGAAAAGCGCACAAAGTCGTAAATAAAAATGAACCTCGCAAGTCGCGCGCAGTCGAAAAGAGGGAAATGACACCATTATACCAAATTCTGATTCTCTATGATTATCAATTCAAATTTGTGACACCCTCTCTATATATACCACAAGTCCACAAGACCACAACCCTTGAGAAGTGGTTGTGTGTTAACAATAAGATTATTCCTTATACTCCCATCAGATATGATATGCTTCCTATCTACAATCCTACCTTTGGTTCACGCTTTACTTGAGCTAATAATTTTCCCTAAGGAATCTTCTAACAATCCTCAGTGCATGATAAGTTGATAACCTAAGCTATCATGCAGACCGGGGTCACGCACAAAACACTGAGCACATATGATTCGCAGCGAATACATTTTTTTCCTGTGCATTATTTTTACCTAGGTGCATCACTAACACAAACAATTCCTGACTTTCTTGTCTCTTCTTTTTTCCTGTGCATATTTTTACCTAGGTGCATCACTAACACAAACAGTTCCTGACTTTCTTGTCTCTTCTGTTTTCTCCAGGAGGACTCGGAATGCCAGACAACCACCAGGGACGTAGGGCACGAGAGCTGGAGGAGCTTCACCACGTTATATACGAATTCCTACAAGCTTACGAAGAGATTAGCATCAGCTCTCAAGAGAGCATGCATGCCATTTCTGTATTCGAGTTCTCAATTGTTATATACTTGAGGCGGATTAGGCATGCAAAAATAGTCATGATCAATTTGAACCAGAAGCAAATTAATCCCCATATAGGCAGTAAGCTTTCCCTAGTTCTCTCAGAGAAAGACGGCGAAAGGAAGCTTCTCAAGCTAAAAAATACATTCCTTCAGAACTCACCAGCCTTTGCAAATAGCTCGCCTTAGATTTTCTTTTCTTTGTCTTTTAGTCTTATTAGTAAGTGAGTTATAGAGATAGATAAGGAGCTAGCAATCGAAGGGATTGAGTGAATATTGAAGTAGGACGAAATTGTTCGGATGACAATGATTGTAATGAGTATCAAATCAGAGATATATGCAATAATTGTATGGACTAAAAATTGGATGACCAGCTGATGGGATTTTAGCGGAAAACTCTCAACTATACCTCCGTTAGAAACGAACCCACATCTATTGGGTGGAACCGTGGAAGGTGTGACGAAAAGCCCCGCTCCCTCCCAATCAGTGATACTTATTTAATATATAACTATATAATTAAGTATATATTGGAAATTTGTAGACTGATATATATCTATTTAATCACTGTATGTTCTATTTAGTTATTTGTGTAGCTCCTGTCATTGTTTTGATTCCCTTATCCGCATTTCATTCTTATAATATTACGGAGTATGTGTACTATTTTGATGGAATGCTAACTTCTAGCTAATCCATTTAGGAAAATGCTTGTGTACTTAAGAAGTCATCATGAGAATAGATTGCTAATGCTGTAATGCAAGCACTATTCAAATAAGATTTCTTATAATACCAATTGTTTTCATTCATAACTTATTTAAGAATTGGGGTTGATATACCGCTCAATAATGTTTTTTTAATTATTAATATGAGGTTTGATTATTATCTACGATTATATACGGACTTCTTAATTTAATAAAAATAAAAACAATCAACTCGTTCTTAGCTTGTTTGAACTAAAGAAAATGCTAGTTTATATGGATGAATCTGTAAAAGTTATGCATAAAGCTCCCAATTATGAGAGGGGTTTAATTCTTATCCGTAACTTTATCCGCTCGTTGATGACCAAAAAAACAAAAGAACCTCATTTACATATGTCAATCTTAACGATATTGATGTTAGAGTCTAAAGAATTCGCCACTTTCTGTACTAAGTGCCATATATATCCTGTACTCCAATATAGAGCCAAAGTACTCTATATGATTTTGGTATACTTTTACAGTTTTACGTATTTGTGACATTGAAGCGTGAGCTCCCAACAAAAGCTAACTCCGCCATTTAAAGGTGAGCAACAACAAAACAATTAAAAAGATAAAAGTGGCATTGCATTACATGTACCGTAGTAAACCAATAGTGACTAGTGACTAGTGACTCTTATAACTTTGTTTGTTTGACCATTCAACCATATATTTTTGCTTTATAAAAAAACTAGAGAGCTAATTTGTGCTTGTAACTCAGTAAGGGTACAATTACGTAACAAACAACCTTAGATTTAGGGTGTGTTTGTAAGACTGACTGAAAAGGTGTATGAAATCTGAAAAAGGTACTTAAAATTTGAAAAGGTAACTGAAACCTGATCGGGTTACTGAATTTTTTTTTCAGGTTATCCAAGTAGCTTATTATTTCAGACGCCTTAAATACATTTCAAGTTGTGTTACCAAGCAACCTTAAAATTTAAGGTGACTGAAATTTTGGTCAAATAAGGTAAACCAGTCAAATAAGGTGACTGAAATGACTTACCAAACACACCCTTAGTTTATATTACTTCATAAATGGAAAGAAAAATAAATAGTAATTTTTCCTAGTCCGCTAATGGCATTGTCCTTCTCTTTTACATAGTGATTTTTTCTTGATTTTTTTTATTTTTTACAGTGGCCAAGGCAAAGGGTTGGCAATGCCATGGCATAGGGTAGGCAATGACATGGCATAGGTTGGCTCGGCCAAGGCAAGGGTTGGCATAGCCAAGGGTTGGCATGGCCATGGCATGGGTTGGCAATGTCATGGCATAGGTTGGCATGGCCAAGGCAAGGGTTGGCAATGCCAAGGCATAGGTTTTCATAGCCATGGCATACATTGACAATGCCATGGCATAGGTTGGCATGACCAAGACAAGGGTAGGTAATGCCATGGCATGGGTTGGCATATATAGCCATGGCATGGGTTGGCATAGCCATGGCATACCTTGGCAATGCCATGGCTTAGTTTGGCAGACAAGGGTTGGCATAGCCATGGCATAGGTTGGCAATGCCAAGTCATGGCATGGCATAGTTAGCCAAGGCCAAGGGAAAAAGTTTTGCTAAGGTTATATGGCTAGCCAAGGTGCACCAAAGACAAAGGCCATGGCATGGGAAGTCAAGGCAAACCAATACAAGGCATGCAAAGCCAAGGGGCACCAAAGGCAAATGCATGGCAAGCCAAAGCAAAGGAAAAACGTTTCGCTGAGGTTAATTTGCCTAGCAAAGACATGGCATGCCGGCATAACATGGCATGGCTAGCCAAGGTTTAGCAAAGGCAAAGGCCATGGCATGGGAAGCCAAGGCAAACAAAGGCAAAACATGGAAATCCAAGGGGAACCAAAGTCAATGGCATGGCAAGCCTAGGCAAAGTAAAAAAGTTTCGCCGAGGTTATTTGTCCATCCAAGTCATAGCTTGGGGTAGCCAAATAGCACCATAGACCAAGGCTTTACGTGCCCACATGCCCCAAACATACTCCTATGGTCCCTAGGTGCATGCTAGGTCACTTTCAGAAATTTTTCAGGAAAATCAAAAATCAACCTAAAAAGCCGGTTTTCGTGGACTATTATCCACGAAAAAACCTCGTTTGGGCCCTGAAATGAAATCGGACGAAAATTGGCTAGAGGCATCCTAGACATATATAAGGAAGAATGGAACCAGAAAATTGGCAAAAAGTAGCCTAGGCATAACCCAAACCATCGGTTATGAAAAAAGTTTGCCAAGGTTATTTGTGTAGC
>CAAKMY010056122.1:0-15618 GCA_901111285.1 Corrigiola litoralis
TGAAAAAATTAAAAAAATATATATTTTTTATTAAAATATGTGAAGGGGACACCGGAAACATAAAAGGGACACCGGTAAAATACTTTTCTAGATCCGCCACTGGTGGTGTCTTTGTGAAAGGCGGACCCCTCACCAATTTGTCTTCTCACACTTGACCTTTTCTTTCTATGTTATTCCTCTGAACCCACTGAATGACTGAAGTAGTGGAAACATTTGTATTTTTGAAGTTGCTGAAAAATTAACAACTCAAGTTTACGCCTCACTTTCTCTTCTGGGTACCCAAGGTAATGAGTTTCATATCTATGTTATTGTAGTAGTACTATACAATTGCTTGATTAATTAAGGACATATTATGAGTTTGCAATCACAAACTAGACATGTCATTGGTACAACACTAACCAAGTAATGCATCCTGAGGTCCAAGATGTACGCAACTTTATCCCTAACTAGTCGCGCTGAGTAAATAGACCGATAGTCCGGAAAATGATGAGGATATGGAGTAGACAATTGAAGTTGTTGTCCAATTTAGGGACTAGTGAGAATGCACATTGTTTTTTAATTAAAGTAGACCATTGTTTGAGGAATCAATGCTTTGACTGAGATGATCACACTGTTTGTCTTTGTGGATTAGTGTTGGAAGGTGGGTGGTGGTAGACAGTTATATGTGAGGGAATGATTGGCGGTAAATGGGTTTCGTGATCAGGAGTGGTGTGGTAGAGTTGTGCTGTAAGGCCGCGACTTTAAATTCCGAGAAGTTGATAGGTTGCTGTAGTTGATCATTATTGTGGCGAAGCCAGGAATTGTAGGGTGAGGGTTCTTTATAAACCCATTGACTGTATAAGAATATATGGTGTCGGGTCTTGTCTAGTATTGTACATTATATTACTGCTCAAGTACATAGTTTATATAATTACAGTGCCAAACCTGACCGCGCATCGAACTATGTGGCTTCGCCAGCCGTCTTCCCCTTTTTGAAGGTATAAGTGGTAGATGAACATAGTGAAGTCATGCACAAAGTTGAAGGGTTCATTTTACTATTATACCAAATAGCTCTTTGGAAGTACGAAAACTGCTGAGGTTGATGGGTGCAGCTTATTTTAGAACTTTGGTTAGTAAATGAATTTTAGAACTTTGGATAGTAATTAAAGTAAAAAGAATAAAGCCAGTTGGGGTGCAATTATACTACATTTTAACTATTTACACCTTTTTTCACCAATTTTCTCTCTTTTCTATTTTTTTCTACCTTGCTCTATCCTTTTTCAGAAAAAATTGGGGTGTAGTTACGACCCCTTGATAACTTCTCCTCTGGGCCTGCCACATATGTTAAGAACTTCTTTAACCCTGGTTTTGGAATTGATCGTTCAAGTTTTGTGCTGTTTAACCTCTTTAGGCTCTTTGTGTAACCAAACATGTAAGCGAATTGCCATCTCGTTGCTCCTATCTCCTCTTCTATGATACGTTATGTTATGAGAATAGGGGGCTTTGGCGCTGTGACTTTGATTAATTTTTAATATGGTTAAAGAAAGAGAGGAATTGGGGGGGGGGGGAGCCAGAGAGGTAGGTAGGGAGGGCAAGCACATCAAGGAAGAATTGATTGAATGAGCATGCTCTTGTCTGATACAGAGAAAGCCAATATTTAACATTTTGGGGCCCTAGGGCGAAGTAAGAATTGAAGGCCTCCAATAATGCAAAAAATTGCTTGTGGATGTTACTTTAACTATGGTTTTCTTTAGCAAACTACCAACACAACCCACATTTCATTTAATGAAAAAATACCTTTGGGTCCCTTCTAAGGCTGGGTCTTCGATGACCGCCCCTCCTAGTCGACCCTTAAACACGGCCCTAGATGTAGACCATGGGAGAACCCATCCCAAAAGCCAGCTTGAGGGGTGGAAGAGCCATGATCTATATAAATCCCATATTAGCTCCCCATATGACCGATGTGGACTCAAGTCCCATACTTGGTTAGGCATCACATCATTGTTATGGAAAATCATGATGGTAATAAGACTTAACTTCTATCTAAATGACAGGTTGTTTAAAAGAAGGATCAGGAATGGAAAATTATCAGGAATGGAAAATTGTTTGGGCCATTAGTGGGCAGAGGGCAGGGAGTTTGGAATAAGTCAATCAAATAGATGAATAGTGGAGCAATGAGTGTGATAAGAGGGAGACTAACTTGTAACATTTACCAATGTAGCCACTCCTGTTCGTTGAGAGGATCTTGGGCTCTTGGCTAACAAAAATTTGCGCTTCAGAAATTGGACAAACTCAATTGCCGGGTTACAGTAGTATACATATCTTGGTCAGTTTAGAATTAGTTGGGGGAAACCAAAAGATCTTGTTCTGGAAACTATTTGTTTGAGGTTAGACTGCATTCTTGAACAAAGTTCATATTTACTATGATTTTTCATTTTCTAAAAGGTCCAAATCCTGCAATAAACTTTTAAGCAATGGTTACCACCTACTCCCTCCGCCCCAATGGGTTACCCCCATTTGCTTTTGGACCAACGTTTTAGGAGAGAAAAATACGTAAGAGTAATTATGGGTCTACGATCACATGAATGTGGTCTGTGTGGTTTATGTGTGTTATTTTTGCTCAAAATAGAAACGAGGAAACCAATTAGAACACCCCAACATGAAAATTGGGGGAACCCATAGGAACGGGGGGAGTATGTATGATGAGCTAGGGTAGAAACTAAGATGTGAACTACAGTAGACATTGAGATATATAGATACCTTAAATATTTAATGGGTTATACTCTGTTATTGTTGTTTATTTTGTTACACATCATCCTAGCAATCATTTGGCTGATTGTGTATCGTCAAGTAAAAGCATCTTAAAGTTCAGAACTACTGACTAGTATCGTGATCTTGTGTGCTGGTGATTTCATAGTAAAACCTCTGCTTATGAAAATCTAACTCTTGGCTCTTGGATGTAGAGGGAAAGAGAGGAATGGAAATGGATTTAAAGAGAGAGAGCAAGCAGCTGATGAAGAAGAAGAATGAGAAGCCTCCTTATGTCGTTGCTAAAGATGACACCAAACCTGTTCTCCAAGACCCTGTAAGTAGATCTCATCTCACTTCTCATCTCTTTGACATTTATCAGGTCATGAAAATGGGTTTTATAAAATAATTGGCTAAGTAAACAACATTTGTACTGGGCTCAAGACGATTTGATTTGTTCAAGTTGGGTTTATTATGTCCAGCCAATTTTTCCAGGTTGTTTTGCTTGTTTTCTGGTTTTAATTTCAATATATATGCAATGATTATGAAGTTCATGGCATATTGAAGTTGTTTATGGTTGTTTGATTTCATAGTTGTGGAGTTCAGACCCAACCCAGGCTGAACAAGCAGTGCTCCGGTTGCCGCCTTTTCCTTTCAAATTGGACGCCCAGAGAAAATGAGATCTTAGGACTATTTGCAGGTTTGATGGGAGATGTTTTCTTTCAGGCTTTAGTAGCTTGTATCTACTAACTATTCTAATTGATGCATTGGCTGTACTTGCTGTGCTGTAAGCCTGTTATTGTGACCATGATTTTGTGGGGCAAAAAGAAAAAGGTCTATAAATCTTTTCGATAATAGAGATTAAATCTTTTCGATAACTTTGCTCCAACATTATCTTTGTATCAAATATATTCAACCATAGGTATATTAGCAAGATCTCTTGAGCCATATGTACATTGCTAACTTTTCTATTACCATTTATCCCAAGCCTTGTTTACTTCCCCTTTTGAGAAGTGCAATTTGCTAATGAGTTGACGAATTAGAGCATCAACAAGAAATTATTTCTCACTGCTGCAATGTTCATTTTTGTTAGAAAACTTATTTTTCGCCCCGTTGCAGTGTGCTATACAAGGGATATCAATATATAATCTTCACAAAAGTTTATTTTTCATGTGGAACCAAACCATAATGAACGATCATAGATCTTATTACCCTTTTAGTGGAGGGGAATTATGAAAATCTTTTTATTGGTATGAATTGGCTGGTATAGAGAGGTAGTGTTTTGAATCTAGCTCATTTGTCCAATGGGGGCTGGTTACACTAAGTTCAATCTAGACCCTTTGAATGTTGGATCATGGCTCACCATTGATATAGAATGATCAAAGTCATGCTTTCTTAAATGAGACATTGTTTTCTTCAGGAGTCCAAGAAGCTGGTGTAGAGTTAATTGAAGATCTGTGGTTTCAGTCATTGGTTGTGTCTATTTAGTTCTTGTGGCTCTGTGATGCAGAGTATGTATATCTGCATTTTAATTATGAAGAACGTATTTTACTATAACAAAGAGCAACTAGGCTCTCAAGGCTATGCATCAACCTCTGCTTCACTCCATGACCTGAGATGTATGGCACTGAACCTCATGCCTGTTTTCTTTACTAGGGAGAATGGCAGGCTTCACCATGATTTGGTGTTTCCTAGGATATACATGCATCATGCATGCATGTCTAACACTCTAACTTCTTACTTCTTAAAGAGTGATTTATGATATAAAGAGGTTGTGTTATAGTTGGGGGAAATATGATCAGAATAAATACCATGTCATGGTGGGAGGAATGCTGTTTGTTGCAAGAAAATAGGGGCATGTGAAACATTTGAACTATGGGAAACTCACTGCAGTTTAAAACTCTGGCTACAGAGGAGACTTGGACTATATGGATGGCAGCCTATATGAAGATAGGCATTTCTCTGCGAGCTAGAGGAAAACAAGGGCATTCTTGGAACCAGAGGAGCCTTGTGGAAGTTGAAAATATGATCCTCTCCGAGTTGGGAAACTTGTCTAGCGGACAGCATCTTTGCTGTCAGCACTGTGAAGGATAGTTCTTATACGAGACAACTTTTGCAAGGAGGCGGGGAATAAAAAGAAAGTGGCCAAGTTTTCTTAGGCATATGTTGCACTTCCCAAGCACTGCTTCATTGCTTTAGCACTAAAGAGACACTTCTCACTTAATCTTACCTTCTATGTAAGGGTGTGCAACTTGAGGATGGATGCATATTTTGTTATGGCGTAGATAAATTTGCAGGCTTATGTTTGTTTAAGTTGTCCATCCCCTCCTGATATCTGAAAAGCATGTCTATGCTGCATTAAACTTCATAAAGGATCTAACACTTTACACCAGGATATTAACCAAGTTGTGGAAGCATCAGGAAAAGGGCATGCTGAGCAGACTAAAAACTGCCTCTTTCTGCCCTATCATGTGTGAAATATATGTGAGAGGAATAGTAGAATCGGGCATGAGCAGAATAAGAAGTGCCTTTCCTTGAGGAGGGAAGAGAGGGGGAGGAGAGAGAGAGAGAGAGAGGGGGGGGGGTGGGGTGCTATGATTGACTGATTTTTGTGTAACTGTTTATTTGTTGTCAATGGCGACTCTCTGATGTTGTGGTTCTCAATAGGAGCCTTGATTTTATCAATGGTGTTGCATTTACTTCTCCGTTGTATTGGTAGTCCTGCAAAGGGAGATATCATGACTTCCTAAACTTGTTTTCTCTTCTTTTTCCTTTTATTGGGTGTCTAGATTGTATCTGTTATTGATTATTTAGGCGGTGTAGGCTCTCAGTTTTGTAAATGATCAGTTGACAGGATAAGTGAACACTTTGCTGAACATTTCCCTTAGCTAACTTAATCATCGAAGCATCAAACAACTTGTAGCAGAAATGGGATTCTGAACCTGCGAAAGGATCGAGTGTTCCTTCGTCAGAAGGCCTGTAAGTAGTGCAATAAAAAAAAAAAAAAGCTCCGCAGCCAGACATCAGATCTCTGCACTTGCAGCAGACAGGAAAGATTAGGGCTAAACCATCCACTTCAAGGAGCGTCAACTACAGTCAAAGATTTTAAGTATCAAAGAGATCAATAATAGCTCTGTACCTACTCTTGTACACATAAATTGAAACTAGACCGCGTTTAAAAGCTTGATGTTTAAATGAAGGAACACATGAGCTGACGTTTTAGCAGCATGATGTTTAATTGGAGGAACACATTATCTGAGGAGCTTAGGAGTTTCTATGTAGAAACTATAGAGTTAGCGTGATATTAGCAAATCAGATAGCTATCTGCAACTTCCTTGCCAATTCTTTAATGAGCTATACCGTACAGAATTTAGAGCTTGAATCACTAACTCTTAGAAAAGAGCTGACAAGCTCGGGAAAACTGAAGTTTCAAGTATAATTAAATGACGTTTTTGTCCGTGTATCATGGCTGACTTTCGGGTCACATGTTTCTGGTAAATTTGCATTTCAATGAAAAGATTGACAACTACAAGTAGTAAAAAGAAGGCACCGAATACGTTTGAGCTTGGATAAGGAGAGGGGACGCAGTCATGAGCCATGACTCACGTTTCATTTTGCTGACTGTGTTCCACCTCTCCACTCCACTAGCACATCTTTCTCATTTTCCATCTTTCAGTCATTAAAATTATGGATTTTTTTAGTGGTGTGCTCACAATATCCACCATGTTTAGAGAATTGAGGGTCTCCTAATTCGAAGTACAACATTCCAAGAAACTTCTTTTTTTATGAAGTATGATATCCTCTTTACACTGACAAAAAAAAAAAAAGATATCCTCTTTACAAGTTACAACTCCCAGCCAGAGATAAACGAGAGATTATGTCTGATCACCGTCAAAAGGCCAGTATACCATCATTACTTTAAGATTGGGTGGAATTTAGTTTTGAACACTAGGGATCTTTTGCTCCATATGTTCAAGATTTTATAATCTTAATATATTATCTTTAAGTTAGAATCAGATAATTTTGGTAGCTGCTTTGTGATTTAAATTGATCACTTTTGTTCAACCGTGTTAATAAAAAGATGGTCTCTTTTGATAAGTAGTACATTGCATTTAATCAATAATGTCTAAATATCTACATGGTGAACAAGATTCCACTGACATGAAACATCAAACCCTCACGCATCATAATCAGTGGCGTAGCTAGGATTTGTAAGGTATGGGGTCATTTAACATATAAATACATCATTAACATTAAATATGGGGTCATTTATTAATAAAATCATTGTTCAATGCATGTTTATTTTTAATTAAAAATTTTGCCGATACGGTGTCAAGTGACACCCCTTCATTGAGTGTGGCTCCGCCACTGATCATAATAAATAGTCTCTCCTAATCTACTAGAAATTAGTAACTTAACTCATAAATTGATCACCGAAAGCAAAATCAGTCATCTCTAAGTTATTTTCATGTGCCAAAATGATACTGATTAATTGATAATACTTTTATAGTATGGATGCTGATTTGTTCAAGACAAAACTTAATATTGCTGAAACTACGAAGTTGTAATGAAATAATTATTAAAGTAAAATTACCTTAATAATAGCAAATTGTGCGTGTATCTGTTAGTTCCGATAAATCTTAAGTGAAATGGATCCAATCAACCAAGGAGCATTGTACTCAAGTTAAAAAGAATAAATATGATTTTTTTTTATACATTAGAGCAACTAATACCGTAGGGAAATGAAGCATTGGGATTCAAGTATGTGACAATTCGAGATATGTTGGAGTGTTTTACTATCAACCATTAAGCTAAACTTACCCATATCAAAACGGACATTATTAAATACAAAAAATCTCAAAAGAAAGAGCTTTATCGCTCTAATGATCCTACCCAGCTCAAACCCGAACTAATCCGAATCGTTAAAAAATAAAACATTGTAAGATACAAAAAAGTACTCCGGACCAATTTTTGGATTGGTCGTAGCAAACATGCCAGAAATGTGCAAGCAAGGTGGTGAGGAATATCCATCGAGGGTCAACGACTCCAACGTTATCGATTGTGTAACGCGGTTCACGTCTTATTGTCCCACGCTACTCAAAATAACACAAGCACATCACAACTATATACTTCTATATATTCACATTCACACCCCCTCACTATATATATACCCACACACACAACATTTCTAAGAAGGCATATCTGCACAAGTCGTATTCACAATACCAAGAAGATTGACCAACTTGCAGATCTCTCTTATTTCCTTGTTTTCACTTTTTGGTACGTTTTCTGGGTCTCTTCTTTTATCTTCATTTCATATTTTCATACCCAAGTACGTGCTGCATTCTTTTTTACTGCTAAACTTGTTATTTCTACTGTCTTGTGCTCTGCCAATCTTTTACTTGGTAATGGTATTAATAAATCTTGATGATTTCCCATGATTTGGTTTTACTTTTTGTACTAAATCTTCCTAGTGCTTAACATTTTGGATCATGTGTGTCATCTAGTACCCCACCAAAATGGCATTAAATGATCTTTTAAAGTTGGCATTGTGGCAAAATAAAAAGCCTTTGGGACACAAAATGGGACATCAAATAGAATAGAGGATCCGTATTAAGTACTCCCTCTGTTCTTTTTACTTGTGGTTCTCACCTTTTGAGGAGAATCTTCGACTATCAATTCACGATAAATATTTCGCTAAAAGTTATGCACAAATTCTTAGAGAAGACCGTCTAGACATGTCCTTTGTAAGCTAAGTCATCCCAAGCTCGGTCTCTTCCAAGACTAGCTGAAAGTTATGATGCTTATGTCATTAGATTTGTATGAAACAATATTTTCATACAATCAAAATGTTTGATTTTTTTTTTCTAACCATATAGTTTGAGGTCAAAGCTCGACATCGATAGGTGAGAACGGCAAGTAAAAAAAATTTCAGAGGGAGTTCTTGTTTACTGTGTATCGTATGTACATTTGACTTTTTGGCTCAAATCATGGTAACATTTGTTAAAGATTGGAATTGTGGGTTTCTGCGTCTTGGCGAAATCAGTAGACTAGTGTTCTTCCCTGATGCATCTAATGGCTAATTATCCTGCCCAATGTTGCATCAGATTGTCTTATCTAGATTTGTGAATGGCATCGAGTGCAGTTTGTTTATCTACGAACATGGTCACAAGATGTGTTGCTATGGTGGTCCTTAACCCATTCTGTTAATAAAATTCAGAAACATGGCCGACGAAATGCATGGCTACGAAACTCCAGGGCACAAAGATTACCGCCAAGCTCCCAAGTTGAATCAGAGGATCATATCATCGATGTCCAGGAGATCCGTTGCTGCCCATCCTTGGCATGACCTTGAGATTGGTACATATTGTATATGTGTTTTTTTGTTCTTTGTTTCAATTCAGTTTATTATCTATGATGATGAAACTAAGTCAATTGCATTTTCCCATTAATAGGACCAAATGCTCCTGAGCTTGTGAATTGTGTATGTACTCGTTCATCTCCTTCTCTTTGTTGACAGTTGTATTTGACAGGCCTTTTTTCCGTGCTAAACAAGTATTGGTCGAGAGCCTTGAACTTACCTATCATCGTTCTGTTGCAGGTCGTTGAAATTACTAAAGGGAGTAAAGTCAAATATGAGCTTGACAAGAAGACTGGGCTAATTAAGGTGAGCCTCTTACTAATCTCTTAGAAGGCTAAAGTTAACACTGAGATTCGTTGCAATGGGAGTATGGGACACGCAACCTCATGTTTATTAGTCGGATTGATCCATTTTATAATCGTGGTTAGATCTATTACAATCCACTGTGTTATCTTTTCGCAGGTTGATCGTATCTTGTACTCCTCCGTGGTCTATCCTCACAACTACGGATTTATTCCGCGAACGCTTTGTGAAGATGGTGATCCCATGGATGTACTAGTGCTTATGCAGGTAAAGCATTGTACCTGATCATAGATTCAGAATACTCTTTTTTTCGGCAGCAGGAACTGATGGGGACTAGAGATTGGGTTTTGGGGGTAGGCACTAGGCAGTTGTTACTGGTTGCATAAGTTGAGGCTAAATTTTACTCTTTTTCCATCATTACCAGGAACCAGTCATCCCAGGTTGTTTCCTCCGAGCGCGGGCTATTGGTCTGATGCCTATGATAGATCAGGTGCTAAAGCTGTTAAAACACTTAAGCTGAAGACCTCATTTTCACATTTACCTAAAACTGATGATTATGTTCTGTTGTGTCCTTTGATAGGGGGAGAAAGATGATAAGATCATTGCAGTTTGTGCTGATGATCCTGAAGTACGTCACTACACCGACATCAACCAACTTCCTCCACATCGTTTGGCTGAGATCAGACGCTTTTTTGAGGACTGTATCCTTCTATTTTCCGTTAACTGGTCTATGAGCTTCTAGTTTTTTGTACAGCGAGAAACTGCGGTTTATGTTTAAATTTCCTAAAACGCACAATGTTATTTTCCCTTAATGACTGCTTAGACAAGAAAAACGAGAACAAAGAGGTCGCTGTGAATGAGTTTCTGCCACCAGAGACTGCTCATCAGGCCATCCAGCACTCCATGTAAGTGATGCTATGGAATGCTGTCTTCCTTTGTTATAGATAATGAGTGCCAACTTGTATAGCATGCTTTCTTAGCAGAAATCTCTGGTACCTAATGCTCACTGCGATTTGCCTTTTTGTTCCCACCTTCCCTTTCAGGGATCTCTATGCTGAATATATTCTGCAGACCTTGAGGAGATAAGTGATGGTAAAAAAAATTAATATGCTTGATGCTGGAGCGTTTTGGTGATAGAAGTTGAACACTTGTTCATAATGCAACCTGTTCAAGAGTAACTGTGAAAACCAATGTATTCTTTTGCTTATCTAGATTAAAATCAATATTCAATATTCAATGTACTAAGGTTTACAAACTATGCTTTACATCAGTTTTTGTTCTGAAAGCCTGCTGTCATGCAATTTTGTTGGAAAGGACAATTATTTTTCTGGAAGTGTTTGTTCTCATTTGGTGACTTGATAAGTTGATACTTTGTATGTTATTGAAGCTCTGTTGTCAAAATGTTTCCATGAGGTCTTTCTTACAAATTACAATCTCCCCTTATACACTACCGCAGTAGCGCGCCTAACTAGGCATTTTAGTTGATTGCAAAAGCCTATTATGTGAGTGAACAAATAGTTTGAGATCTTACATTCTGATTCACCTACATTTGGTAAGCCCTATCGAGACACTGTATAAAATGATCCATCTTATTTGACCAAATTTTAGTTGTTTGACCATGATCCTTGGTCACTTTTCATTAGTTTCGTGATAAAAGTGACCATTTTATATGATAAGTGACTTTTTTTTTTAAGACCGTCTAACTTTAAGTCTTATACCATACCGACTCTAAGTTATAAGCTCTTTGTAAGTCAAATATATACTTCAAGATTATTCAATACTTGATGGTTTTTTTTATCCAAATTAAAAAAAAAAAATTTATTATGATCGAGCTCCAACTAATAACACTTCCAGACTTCCTATGTCCCTGATTAATTTCGCTCATACCGCTACAAAAGGAGAAGATAAACACAAGTAGGCTTTTGCTTCTGTGATCATGCTAGTGTACACAGATAAAACTGCATGGTCACCGCGTGTCTTGCCCAAGGACTCCTTTGTGGCCAACTCACACACTCATATACACAAAATCCCCAGAAAACAATCCTTTGAACGAAATTTCCTGTCAACTCATGTAAACCCAACAAAAAGACTACTAAAAATACATAGATACAGAGATACATAGATGGAGCAGACAGGGAGAATAGTGGGGAGCGGTGCAGGTTCAGGGATAGCGGTGCAGCAACAAGAGCAGGAGCCGTTGGTGCAAACTACGGAGCAGTTGGTGCAAGCTACAGGAATGGCAGAGGGGCACAAAATTAAAGTAATGGTGGCTTTGGATGACAGTGATGAAAGCTTCTATGCCCTGAACTGGGCACTTACCAACCTACTTAATGCTAAAACTGCGTCAACACCAGCTGATGATCCTAATGGTATCAATAAGTATGAGGAAGGTTGCTTGGTGTATCTTGTTCATGTTCAACACCCCTTTCATAACTATGTCTATCCGGTCGGCCCTGGTTTGCACACTGGTACTGTATATTTGTTGATGTTTATTTATGAACTTTCGTATGACTTGTTTGGTTTCTTGCTAGCTACAAGCTTCATCGGTTAGGAAGCTTTACTATGGTACAATGTGTGGAGATCTATCTATAAATTGTACATATTATATTGTTTGAGTCTCTTTGTTGCTATGTTTGTTGGAAATATAAGGTTACTGTCAGGGCAGTAGAGGTTGGCGATGAGAGGGAAGTACCTGGTGATGTGATAAACATATAGGGAGAAAACAGGAATTCGATGTGTCCTGATATGGAAGCCACTCAATGAGAAACGATTTCGCCCCCGCAATTACACATGTTGAAACTACGCGTCACCCCAAGGTTACACAACTCTCCTTTAGGAGGTGTGCTCAACCACAAGGAAACTTTTGCATTTAAATGAGCTTTAATTTCTACTATATCATCAAGGTTACTTCTCTCTTTAAAAATTAGCAATTTAACAAGCTGAATGATATAGTTCTCCAGTTGTTTTGCTGTACAGTATACATGTGTGATGGATATTGCTACCGGTATTAGCACAATTTTTTGAGACCAATGCCAACCTTAATAGCTATGAGGTGATATTTGTAAAAATTAAACCATGGAATGTTACCATTGAATCGAAAAGGTTAGAGCTCAAAAGTGTCATAAGTGTCTAAAGTATTGTCTCACTATTTTGCAAAGCAATGGGGTCACTATAAACAAACATATCTGATAGTAGGTAGACATGTACCCATGGGAGAAGCTTTTTTAAATTGATTGGTAACTGTATATGCTTGTGCAAAGTGTTAGAATATGTCTTGAATCTAATCGATTTCGCTCCGAAGATTATAATGGGTGAACCACGTAAATCCGTGTATTGATTTTCTTCTTGTGTATGTTCTTTACTCAGTATCTGTTGTAAGACAAAGACTTGTGTTTGTTTCAAAATTCTTGTTCTTTTCAGATATGCTAAAAGTTTAAAGGCAACTCTAACCATTTGAGTGCTTGTGAATGTGAAATAGCTGCTTTTGCCTCGTCATCTGTGGTGGAGTCTGTTAAGCAAGCGCAAGGGGAGATATCAGCTGCAATCCTGGAGCGTGCTCTAGCATTTTGCAGGCAGAATAGGGTAAAGCTTTCGATAATATTGATCTTCTAATCTCTTGTTGTATGTTATATAACCCCTATCATTCAACAGGTTAGAGCTGAAACAATAAAACTTGAAGGAGACCCGAAGGAGGAAATCTGCCAGGCGATAGAACAAACACATGTTCATATGCTTGTTATTGGTAGTCGTGGCCTTGGTCAAATTAAAAGGTAACCAGTATTTTGTTACGCCTTTACTAATTTTATTACCTTCTCTGCTTAGCATAGAGAGAGCTCTCTATAGATCTGAACCTTATTATCAACACGTTGGCATAGTCGACAAAGGTTTTCTAGTGTTACATATCTTAAATTTTCTGTCATAACGGGAAAGGAGATGAGTACTGATACTGAAGAGAAGATTTTGGGGCGTTTTCTTTGCAGGGCATTTCTGGGAAGTGTAAGCGATTATTGTGCACATCATGCAATTTGCCCGGTTCTAATTGTGAAGCCACCAAAGGGTAGCATTAGTAAGTAAGAGCGGCGGATCATGGAAGCAAACATCATAAGATAGTAAGATAGTGTTTTTTTTTTACAATGTATCTATCATCTTAAATCTTCCCAGTACAGGAAGGTGTCTAGATCTTCTAGTGTGTATTCTGTTATGGTGTTTTCTCTGCATATGAAACGGTCAATGAGTCAGGGGTCCTAGCTTTAAGTCGGTTACTATATGTTCATTGGGGAGGTAAACAAAGCTTGTCGTAATAATACTTTTCCTTCACCAGATGTACAGTAAAATATTACCGTGGCCATTCTTGCAAGTGCGAAAAGAAGACCTCTTTTTTATTACATCAAATTAAATTAATAGCACAGTACATAATCAAATGAATAACAGAAGCAGTTTCATCACTTGTCACTATTGTGGTGGTGCTTCAATCAAGAGCGAGGAGTGAAGGTTGATTGGAGGTTCTTAACAATGTTGTCATTGAGCTGGAATGACTGGGAAAGAACATTGACTGGAATAGCAGGAAGAGCACCAAAAAGTGCGTTTGCAACAAGGGTCAGACCAGGATCTTGGCTACTCAATGCAGAAAAAGCAACAGCAGGTGTTTTGCCAACATTGAGATGAAAATGAATGAGACCTTGTGGAAAAACAAACACATCTCCTTTGTTGAGAACCTTGTCGAAGAGCTTGTTTTGGCTGTTGACAAAACCCACATAGATAGTACCCTCCATCACAATAAAGACTTCACTGGCACGGTTGTGTGAATGTGGAACGATGATGCCATTAGGTAGGAAGTCGAGCCTAACAATTGATATTCCGAGGGTGTTCAGTCCGGGTAAGTTTGTTGCGCTGACTACAGTTGAATCGGATCCAAATGGGTTGCTGGTGTCACCAGCCTTATCTATGCCACTAAAAAAGAAGTCTTCTGGTGTGGCATCCAGTGGGTTCTTACAGTAGAGCCCGTTGATAAACACTGTAAAGGGATAACCAAGATATAAGGCGTTAGTACTTGCAGAAACCAAGTGAACTAAAAAATAAGATTACTTTAACAATATTCTTACATGCATTGGTGGTGTCATTGGCGGCGACACAGAAATCTTGCAGCTGGGTGGGATCAGTGGCATATGCGATTGACAAAGTAGTAGCTACAATAGCAATGTATACAAGGAATTTGTGAGCTGCCATGCTTTCCTAAATCTTATGAATGTTTTAGTTTGTACAGTTTAGAGGTGATAATTGCAGCCATGGAAATCCCTCTTTTATAGTTTCGGAGACCGTATAATATTGTATTATCCAAAGTTGACTTAGACAACCCGCCGAGTTTGATCAAAAGAATGGTAACTAACTGATGGTCTCCCTTATACGTATACCAAAACAAAACAATAATCCTAGTAGTATTATACGGAGTAAAAGTTATAGATATATTATAAAAAAAATAAAAATATAATAAACACTGATTGATGGTCATGGTCTCGCTAGTGGAGTTGAAACAGTCGTCTCACGACTTGTGATACTTCGAAGGATACCCTGCCTATACATGTATTATCAAACGTTAAGTCAACTCTTATAAGATTACATGGACTATATTGTCAGGAAAGGCATATAATTAACTCAATATATTAATGGAAGTCCTAGAACTAGGCTGAAAGGCATGATAGGACTAGGAAGCTCAATAAAGGACCAATTCTACTCAAGAGTAGTATAAAAGAAGCCCGGCTATACGGTTACCATCACAAGTTTCCAAACAAAACTATTCTTTTGTACTCATAACAGATAATTAGTTGTACCAAAAAAAACTTACACGGAATAAGAGATTAGCTATCAATAAGATATTGGGAAGAATGGCTGCTCCAAAGGTGTTTGCATGCATTGTTGTACTGGGGATAACATTCAGTATGGCTTATGCTACTGATCCTACTCAATTGCAGGATTTTTGTGTCACTGATGATCCCAGGGATTGGCGACACCTAACAGGTGCCGAGGGTACGGGGAATGATTCTAAAGTTACATGTAAGTACTGTTTTTTCGGTGTCATGATTAATTGAATCTAATATACTACTATCTATTAAGGCTCTACATTTACAAGAACTAACACTTTACTGCCATTTTTACAGCATTCATAAATGGGTACTACTGCAAAAATCCATTGGATACAACTGCCGATGATTTCTTGTTCAGAGGCCTAG
>CAAKMY010056123.1:0-10956 GCA_901111285.1 Corrigiola litoralis
GTGTGAAAAATCAAATGCAAAGAATTGGTTGAAATAGAGGGAGTAGTATAAATCTCATGTTGAAATCTATACTGCAAAAATGTTTCCAAACATATCATTTGGAATACATTGTGAAACCCGCATTCAATGTATTTTTGTGTTTTTGGGTAAGGAGCACACTAATGCTAGTATCCGAGTACTACATTCTTCTTTCTCTCTTTCTTTCTTTTTTTTTTTTTTTGACAAAGGTACTACATTCTTCACATTTGCAAAAAGTTGTCAAAAACTACCAAACCATATGTAACGGTACACATACAATCTTAGTTCAGAAAAAGGCAGGACAGTAACAAAATGCAGAGCGTAAATTCCAACAATTTTAAGTACTTCACGTAGCAGCAAAAAATAACAATAATGCACTTGAAAGCAAAAGTACAACCGTATGAAGTCCATTTCCCATAGCATATTGCTGAACTGTCCTCAATCATAAACCCTTGCTTTTCGTATAAAACTAAAAACTCCCCCATTATTATCCAAACCCATACAAACTTAAGTGGGTCCAACACCCATCAACGGTACAGATCTACCTAATCAGATCTAAGACCTCATTTTAATCCTTGAGCACCACTATTATTTGGACTAACAAAATAAAAATAGAAACATACTAATAATAACATACTCCGTAACATTTCATTTTCCTAAAGCAATGTATTACATGAATATTCATGCACCAAAAATACTAGTCATAATTATTAATATTTATTTTGCATTATATTACGATTACGATTATCATTATTTGAGCACTACCATTATTTTAGACTTACGAATAAAAATACCAACAAATTTTTCTTAAGAAATAAACTAATTTAAATGTTAGTCACACATACTAATAATTCATTTTTGTATTATATTACGATTATCATTATATGAGCACCACCATTATTTTGGACTTAAACATACTAAAAATCACATAATATTTCATTCCATTTCATATCATATACTAAATAAAATATTAGTCATATTATATCATATATAGTAATAATTCATTTTGTAAGTATTATATATTAAGAATATCATTATTAGGGTGTTTTATGTAAAACTTCTTTTTAGCACTACTCACATTTCTTTTGGTACAACCGAGTCTCTCTCTCTCACCTCTCTCTATTCCTTTTTTTCTCTCTCTAAGTTTTTATTAATTTTCTCTCTCCTAGGGTTTCAAAGGCGCCGTCTTTTTGGGGCTTTTCGATCACTTTCTCTCTCTTCAATCCCTTGATTTCCCAGGTAATTCCACTCTCATTATACTCAATTCTTACTTCATTTTGTCGATTACTGCCTCAATTTGTTCTTAATTAGTTGATCTTATGTTCAAAATTTGGTTTTTGAAATGTTGATTTTTTCTGCTTATTTTGTTGATCGGATTGGATTTTAAGTGCCCCTTTACTTCGATCGATCGATCTGTGAGCTAAATTAGTTGGGTTAAAATTTTGGAAATGAAATAGTGTGATTTTTAGTTGTATTTTTGTTAAATGTGATAAATTGTTATTGCTAAATATGTGTTTGGTCCGTACAATTTGTTGATTTTTTAGCTAAGTTAACTATTTTGCTGTTGTTTTTATAAGTTAGATCTAGCATGGATTAATTTTGAGTTTACTTTAGTTCATTATTGTGTGTCATTTGGTGTGTTTTGATTGAGAAATGTTGAACTTTTTTGGGTTGTAAATTTTGTATTGGATGAGCTTTATTGCTCTATTGTATTGAAATTCAACTGGGTCAATGTCAGATCAGTTTAATTTACTGTACAATGGGTAAAGTTTGAGTCTTTTACCATATAACTATGTGATTCTGACTCTATTTTAAAATGTACTTGGTTCCAATTTTTGGTACCAATATAGTTATCCTTTGCCTTAAATTTCGCTCCAACTCGTAAAGTTTCATTTTATTTTTAGGAAATGAGGGAGCTTGTAGTTTTCTTATGTACTATGATTCCGCAGTATTGTGTTATGTTCTTTAACTAGCTAGCTTCATTAAGTTACTCCTTTTCAAGTTTGATCCTGCCTTTTGTTGGATGCATAGTCTCACTTTCACTGGACATGTTACCGTACTCTCGTGCGACTGTCAATGCTATTTTATCCTTTCTTTGTGTAGACTTTAATTGTGTCAAAAGTGTTGACTTAGTGCTGTGTCGGGTGTAGAGATGATGTTTGAGCTTTTATTGACGGTGTGATCTGATGCAGATATAGTATGGTGATGGAAATGCGACTGTCAATGCTATTTTATCCTTTCTTTGTGTAGACTTTAATTGTGTCAAAAGTGTTGACTTGGTGCTGTGTCAGGTGTAGAGATGATGTTTGAGCTTTTATTGACGGTTTGATCTGATGCAGATATATTATGGTGATGGAAATCACCCAAGTACTATTGAATGCCCAATCAGTTGACGGAACAGTCCGAAAGCACGCTGAGGAAACTTTGAAACAATTTCAGGACCAGAACCTCCCTAGTTTCTTGTTATCTCTTGCTGGAGAACTAGCCAATGAAGAGAAGCCAGCTGAGTCGAGGAAACTAGGTGGGCTTATTCTTAAAAATGCATTGGATGCTAAGGAACAACATAGAAAGTTTGAGCTTGTACAAAGATGGTTGGCCCTTGATGTGGGAGTGAAGAACCAGATTAAGGCATTCTTGTTACAGTCCTTGTCTTCACCAGTGCACGATGCACGTTCAACTGCATCACAGGTTGTTGCCAAGGTTGCTGGAATTGAGTTGCCCCAGAAACAATGGCCCGAGCTAATAGGTTCACTATTATCAAGTATCCACCAACTTCCACCTCACGTAAAGCAGGCAACATTAGAGACCCTTGGGTATTTGTGTGAGGAGGTGTCTCCAGATGTTGTAGATCAGGATCATGTTAACAAAATCCTTACTGCTGTTGTTCAAGGTATGAATGCCAATGAAGCGAGCAATGAGGTTAGGCTTGCTGCTACACATGCGTTATTTAATGCTCTGGGCTTTGCTCAGGCCAATTTCAACAATGATATGGAGAGAGATTATATTATGAGGGTTGTCTGTGAGGCTACATTGTCTCCTGATGTGAAGATACGACAGGCAGCTTATGAATGTTTGGTTGCTATTTCATCTACGTATTATGAGAAGTTGGCTCCTTATATACAGGACATCTTCAATATCACCTCTAAGGCTGTCAGGGAAGATGAGGAACCAGTTGCTCTTCAAGCTGTTGAGTTTTGGAGTTCTATATGTGATGAGGAGATTGACATCCTTGAAGAATATGGAGGTGAATTCACCGGTGAATCTGATCTTCCATGCTTTTACTTCATTAAGCAGGCTCTCCCAGCTCTTGTACCTATGTTGTTGGAGACACTCCTCAAGCAAGAGGAGGATCAGGATCAGGACGAGGGGGCATGGAATATCGCAATGGCTGGGGGCACTTGTCTCGGTCTTGTTGCGCGAACAGTAGCAGATGATATTGTGCCTCTTGTGATGCCATTTATTGAAGAGAACATCACTAAACCTGACTGGAGACAAAGAGAGGCAGCAACCTATGCCTTTGGATCCATATTAGAGGGCCCTTCGCCTGACAAGTTAACAACAATTGTCAATGTTGCTTTGAACTTCATGCTTACTGCATTGACAAAGGATCCAAACAGCCATGTTAAGGACACAACAGCTTGGACTCTCGGTAGAATTTTCGAATTTCTGCATGGTTCGGCGATGGATACTCCAATCATCACTAACACGAACTGCCAGCAGATTATTACAGTTCTGTTGCAGGCCATGAAGGACACACCCAATGTGGCTGAAAAGGCCTGTGGCGCACTCTATTTTCTTGCTCAAGGCTATGAGGATGTGGATTCATCTTCACCCTTAACTCCATTCTTCCAGGAGATAGTTCAGTCCCTTCTCACTGCCACTCACAGGGAAGATGCTGGGGAAGCACGACTGAGGACTTCTGCTTATGAAACTCTGAATGAAGTGGTGAGGTGCTCAACAGATGAAACTGCTGCCTTGGTGGTGCAGCTGGTTCCTGTCATCATGATGGAATTACATAATACACTCGAGTCTCAAAATATCTCAACAGATGGGAAACAGGGAGAACTGCAAGGTCTTCTGTGTGGATGCTTACAGGTTATCATTCAGAAACTAGGATCATCAGAGCCAACACGAGCCGTGCTTTTGCAGTATGCTGATCAAATCATGCAACTTTTCCTCGGTGTTTTTACTTGTAGAAATGCCACAGTTCATGAAGAGGCCATGCTAGGAATTGGTGCCCTTGCCTATGCCACCGGTCCTGAATTTGCGAAGTACATGAATCAGTTTTATAAATATTTGGAAATGGGTCTACAGAACTTTGAAGAATACCAAGTTTGCGCTGTTACTGTTGGTGTGGTGGGAGACCTATGTCGAGCATTAGAGGATAAGATACTGCCTTACTGTGACGGTATCATGACACAACTCCTGAAAGACTTGTCAAGCAATCAACTACATCGATCGGTGAAGCCTCCAATTTTTTCATGCTTCGGTGACATAGCCCTTGCAATTGGAGAGAATTTTGAGAAGTACTTGATGTATGCCATGCCAATGCTTCAGAGTGCGGCAGACTTGTCTGCTCACACTGCTGGGTCTGATGATGAGGTGCTGGAGTACACCAATCTTCTACGAAATGGGATTTTGGAGGCGTACTCAGGGATTCTTCAAGGGTTCAAGGGCACCCCTAAAACTCAGCTTCTGCTCCCTCATGCACGTCATATTCTTTCATTTATTGACAGCATCTACCAGGAGAAAGATATGTAAGTCATTAAGTCTGTTTTTTGTAGTTTATATTTAGTGATGATTTGGTGGCCGGTGTTGAAGATCATTTGTTATTGTAATCAGGGATGATGCTGTTATGAAGACTGCCATCGGAGTCCTGGGTGACCTTGCAGACACGCTTGCAACTAGTGCTGGTTCTTTGATTCAACAGTTCCCATCATGCAGGGACTTTTTGAATGAATGCTTGTCATCTGATGACCATTCAATTAAACAATCTGCTGAATGGGCCAAGTTGGCCGTCAGTCGAGTGATTGCCATTTGAGACTGTCCCTTGTTTGGTATATTCTTTTCCTTTTAGAAGTCCCTTCATGCATCGGGTGTGTCGAGTTGGTTTCGGGGGTTCGGGGTTTGGGATTGCATACAGAAGTGTCGGGTCATCACCAGTCAGACAACTGAAGTTGTCAGTCTTCAGGTTGTCGCTAACTCTTGCATCA
Organism: Corrigiola litoralis; assembly: GCA_901111285.1. Lineage (NCBI taxonomy): Eukaryota > Viridiplantae > Streptophyta > Magnoliopsida > Caryophyllales > Caryophyllaceae > Corrigiola > Corrigiola litoralis. The sequence goes on from CAAKMY010056123.1 coordinate 5,232, forward strand.
GCACCTGGGTCGGTCAAGTCGTTTTGCTTTGGTCATGGAGGTTGAGTAGTAGTCTGCAGACATGTCGATTGAGGCCTTCGCTCGAAAGTTCGTAATTAACATCTGCAGTGGTGGAGGCCTCGAGGAGGAGGAAGGAGAGACAGGTAAATATTCGAGTCTGACATTGTCAAAATTGAGTGGAAGTCTTGTGAAAAGGGTGCCTTAGTTGCCGCTGGTCCATGGTCGTCCCTACCTTGAAAAAATGAAATCTACCTATTGACTGCCCTGGTGGTTCCTGTCTTCTCCCAGTGGAAGATAACGTCGTGAAGATGATGAAAGCAGAGTGAAATGCAGGTTCTGAGTTATTAAATGATCACCAGTGGTGTAACACAGTTGCCTCCTCCAGACCTCCACCAAGTTCTTTTTACATTTATCCTCATTTTTTGGTCTTTTTTTCTCTTGATTTTGAGTCCTGCATCTAGTCAGAGTTTATATAGCATTTGCTTCCAACCATATTTTCTCTTTACTGTATACTCATCATGTGGTCTTTTTTGATCACCCACATACCATGAAAGCATCACATTATTATGCATTTAATGATATATATTTTGGGGTTTAAGCATTGCTGTCTAGGCAATTTGTTTTTGTTCAAATACTGTACGCATGACATGGAAAAGCATGTATGCTACTTCGGATTTTGCAGAGAAGTACAGAAATTTCAGTTAAGTTTTCATCATATCATATTTGTTTACATATTAGTCGAAAGGTGTGGCCATTTCTGTTTCCAACTTCTGCTGGTATGGTATAATCGAGCATTATTTATGCTTCGACTATGAATTCTCTTCTCGAAGTGGTGTATCTTCAATACTTAGTGAGATTGTAAAAGGAACTCAGCTGAAAGTTTCAATTGTTTGGGAAAGCTTCCTTATTGTCTGCTACCCAGATTTTACCTTGTAAAGTTGGCTGTAATTGTTTGAAGGCAATAACTCAGTTGATGTTTATTTTGGCCCATGATTTGTGCATGTGGAGTTGGTTTTAATTTATTGTCTCATTGTGGGTTATACTCATACTTCATTATCCTACAATGACCTGTCGACAGTTGGCCTATTTTGGTCTTGAGTATGTTAGTGGCCCATTTTGGTTATCTTACCATGATTAGTGTATGTTAGAATTACGCAGTGGAAGGGGGAAGAGAGAGTGAGTTATGATTTAGAAAGGGTCAGATCTTTTTAATTTGTCGCTGCCACAGGAAATATGTAATTCTAATTGAGTTGCCCAGCCAGTTTGCGATTTACTGTATGCTGTGAGATCGTGTATCAGTGATCGAAATCCACTATCAGTTCGTCTACTCCCTAACGTCTTATGTGTGTTTTTTACAAAACCGTCATAATGGAATTGTGGGGCAGATCGTTTATGGGACTGGGAGGAATTATAGCCTGGCCTAATGACTAAAGTATTCTTGCGGGCCGAGCAAAAGCAGAATCGTTCCAACGTGACCGAACCTGTCTACCAAAACAGATTGGGCTTATTCGTGTTTTTGAATATCATAGAGCTGTCTTCAGCTTCAAGAAAAGAAAATTTAAAAGACCGAAAGCATATAAATGATAAATGAAATACTAGTACACATTATATATTAAACTTTCCAAGTATAAGTGTGTGTTTGTAAATACATCATTGTGGCAAGTGAAAATCCAAATCATGAGAACTTAAGTTGTTAAATTTAATGGAAAAGTACTCCGGATATGTAAGCATACCGCGCCCGGTGACTTGTGTTTTAGTGTTGGCTTAGTGAATCGAGCTAAGACCACCTGTCAATTTAGTTTTTTTTTTTCTTTGCAATATTTTTCCCAAATCCGCCCAAAATGTAGACTGAGTAGGTCGGGTTTTTTTCAGTATTCTTGTTGTTGATTAGCTCTTTTGCATCTAAAAGTGTTAAAAGCATTTTGTCTCCTTGATTAATGTGACTGGTGGGTATAAAAAGCTCTATTTTCATGAAAGTATATTGGGTTTTGGCTCATTGAATCTTATTTGATGAATGTGTTTTCATTTGCATAAAACGTTTTGGTCTTTGTATCACTTGAGTAACATTTGGGTCAGGCATTCTGACCTAATTTGAAATAAAAAAAAGTGCACTTTCAGAATTTAAGTTTTCAAGATAAAAACATGAGGCTTAAAGTAAAGCGTTTCTAGAATTTGATTTAATTTGGTATGCAAATGAAATAAAAAAAACCAACACACTAAATTTTGAATGCTGAACTTTTTTCATTTTGGAAGCTTACATCTCTATCTCTAGATTTTTTAGGCAAGTTGAGCTCGTTACCATTTGACCAACCTTGTATACTCTTTACAAATGCCAAGGATGTAGATTATAACCATTACCAGTGAGTCTTGTATGAGCCAATGAGGCTACCTCATCTAAAACCTTTTGAATTGTAAATACTCTCCTAATTAAGTGGACGGAAGTTTAATTCTTATAGGTGCTACTATGCTAGGTGTAGTAAAAAAGAGTATCCTCATCTAAGTTAATTTGCTGTCGAAATATTTTGTTCGTAATAGCTGTGTAAATTACAGGCTTACATAGTTACATATCATCTTAGTTTCTGTCAATATTAGTTTACAGCTCTGGCATATCTATTTGACTATTGGAAAGGAGAGCACTTTAGATAACTTCGCGATCAAATTTTAGTATATCTGCTTGTAGGCGTGACATTGTGACAACTGACAACCACTAAGCTTATAAACGCCTGAAGTCTGAGATTATATTAGGTACTAGAAGTGACAAGGAAGATGAAGTTCTTACAAATTACAATGGGCACGGGACGTATAATGAGATATCAGATATGTCAGTCCCTAAGCCACACAAAGTGCTGAGAGGGAAAATGATAGCAAAGAGTTATGAAAGGTGCCTTGAACCGAATGTAAGATCACACTCACGTTGCACATGTTATAATTAAGGTCAGCAGTCAACACTAGCACCCAATTCAAAATAGTGCAACCATTACTTCAGCTTTTTACTGATCTTGCAGCAGTTCTTCCCATTCTCAACTCCTGAATCTTATCACCCTCCTGCTCAGAACTCCGCTGACCTTTTTTTTTTTTTTTTGGTTAAGTGCAGTCTCTCTGATAACATAGGTAAGCTTGCGTACACTCAAACGGTCAAACCCCTTTACCCCGCTTGTACAAGAGCTTAAAGGCATTGAGATAATGTAATATTATTGTTAAATGACACCTTTAATTAGCTGTGTACGTAGATAGATTATGTTAGACAAATGACATTCACTATGATGCAAGAGATTGTTGCTTTGCTTTCTTGAGGTCAAGCTTTGACTTTCTATGGACAAAGCCGATTCTTCATAATACTTTGTTGATTTTCTTAGTTTCCGTGTAGGGAAAAATTAAATGAGAAGCTTATTGCAAATGAAGTATAATGTTCGTTGCTTTGAGAGAAAACAGTAACAATGTAACATAGTAAAGGGATCAACTCATTACTACTTCATAAACCAGCTGATGTTACCTGGAATGGAAGGTGAATTATGAAACGTAGGGAAAAGGAGAAAGTCATCCTTGGTTTCTGAAACCCTTGGGGCATAGTTTTAGTGCTTTTTTTTGTGTGTATGTCTTAGGAGTATTCCCACCAACTTGTTTAAAGGACAAGAGTCCTTACCACTCACACCAACCAATTTTGATTGTTTCGTGCTTTTTGCTAGTGAGGTTTTCTGTTAGATATCAGTGAACTTCAAGATATTAAGAATATTGAGATCTGGAGCATAAAACCAACAATAGGATTATGAATACAACTATGTGCATATTGGTGCTTTTGGTGGTATGATTATGCAAGTTAGAGTCATATTATTTTCAGACAGCATTGGACCATATTTAGGGTGTGAATAATGTTGCTAGGTTAAACCTTCACTTAGACACTTCCGTCCCCACCTCCATTGCACTCTAAACACCATCACTACCAATAACTAGCCTTTTAAACCATGATTACCCATAAACTTTCTGTCCTAATAAGGGCATGCTTATCAGTTGTTATGGTGACTGTTTCTTAATGTTGGTCTGCCTACCTTTTAAGCCAGTCACTCACTTCAGTGACATTCAAAATCGATTTGCAGTAGCCAGTAAGTATCCCTACTTACAAGATTATATTATTTTTTGTGATTGTACTTGTGCATCAATTTTGATCGCTTGTCCCAAAATTTTTATCTCATTTATTTTGTCACCACGTCACTTCTCTATCTGCCACATAAAGTATCTTAGATAATAAACTACTTTGGGTGTGATTTTGGCTTGCATAGGAAATTGACGTGACATCTTCAAGTAGTGAGACATGAGACGAGACACTAATTAGAATAGAGGATCTTTATGGTTTATGCACCCCTTTGTTCGTGTTAGTGTGACTTTATAAGATAACACCATTTGTAACAAAAAATGTCTTTGAAAGTTAAAATGGGGAATAGTCCTCTAAATGTCTCTGGAAACCACAAAGTGGAAACTCATAGGATGTTATGAAACGCAATATATGCATTTCAGAAATGTAGTCCTCTAACTTCATACTTCAATTGAAAAGCGCAGTAGCTTATGCAAGTAGAAGAGCTAAATAAGAATATATAGCATGTCAACTCTAAGAGTACTAAAATTTTGAGCCATGCAGCAAAAGTAACTGCTGTTATCTTGTCCATATGCATAGAATTGATCATGTTTTTACACTGAAAGTGCTAGTTGACTTGCAGGATCTTTAGGTGGATAGTGGGTTATGTGTTCATCATCATTCTTCTATGAAAGCTTTTATTTTGGTGGGTGTACAATGACAACAGCATTACTCATTACCCATATCAAATGTCGCATTCATTTTTCTACCTAGCAAAGCCGTATAAATTTGGACCTTCCCTCCTTAAATTTCTTAAGCATTGCTCATCCTTCAACATTTAATGCTAGAGCTATCCTCAACCATGACTTATGCCAAATTTTCTCTCTTGCTTTTCTTCTTCGTCCTCTCTTTATCATCAGGTGAAATGATCATCGGTGCACTCGACGAGATGGATTTTCATCCTCCCTCCATTACAGCTGCAAAATCTTACCTAGGCCATGAAGTCCGACTGAATTTCATCCACAAGGTGCAACTTATATAGTTAGATGGTGTTGATTCTTTATATGTATGTAATCAAGTGCTAATTTATTTCTTGTTTGTTGCCATTATGTTGTGTAGGATGTGGTGCCGAACAAATCAAGGAAACTGTTAGAAGATTTAGTGCAGTTGGACTATGATTATGCAGGACCAAACCCCAAGCATGATCCTAAGAAGGGTAGAGGTGGCGGCAGGAATCCCTGAACTCTCAAGGCTTACGGTTTTCGCTTTAATCCTCGTGAGAAAGTATTTTACCACCACTTTATAATCAAATGCAGTAAAATTTTGCAGCAAAACTTTTGACATAGTAAATATTAAGAGAGATGCAGTGTAGCAGACTATCATAGCATGTACGCATTGATAAGATGAAGTTATATGTTCCGTAATAAGGATATCGTAATTAATCCAGCTTCTGCCACAATATTTATACTGCTGCCAGATTCTATCCATTTTCTGGGAGACTGGTATCCTTTTCTTTTAGTTTCTGAATTATGCTCTTCTGAAGATTGAAAGATTCAAGTATTATCATTTCTCACTGTCTTAGGAGTATTAATTGTTTGGACATTTATGATATATGCAGGCCATTGGAAACCACCTCTTTATGTTATTGCAATGCAA
>CAAKMY010056134.1:0-11607 GCA_901111285.1 Corrigiola litoralis
TACCTGATTTGTTACTTTTGTAACGTTAGTACCTGATTTGTTACAAAGTCCATAGTTCAATACCCAAATGAGCTCTTAACTCTCGGTTTCAGATGCTAGATAACTGCATGTACTCATTTTCTTTGAAAAACAGCTCCATTTTAGTTCAACTCAGAATCAGAGCCAGAAGGCCAGAAATGGTGGAAACATACATCAGAATGCAAATATCGGAAGCTCATTGAAAGAATGCAAGGAAGAGGGAAAATAAGAGAAGGAATAGGAGGGTATTTTGGGGTTTGCACAGTGGAAGTAATACTCGGTGCTGGAACTACCCATGTTGTCCTCACCCCTCTTGATGTTCTCAAAGTCAATATGCATACAACAACAGAAGTCTTGTTTTCTTTGCCAGTAGTGCTTCTGCTGAAGTGATTGCAAACGTTGTTCTCTGCCCTTTTGAAGCCAACAAAGTCCGGGTGCAAGCAGAGCCTACTTTCGGTAAAGGGTTGCTTGACGGATTTTCTAAGTTATATGCATCAGGACTCAGAAGGCCTCTATGGTTTTTACAGAGGGCTTGTTCAGCTGTGGGGTCGAAACTTTCCATTCTCTATGGTGATGTTCTCATCATTTGAGCACTCTGTGCCTGGGCGGATTTCCTGTATTCTTATGTTCTGAAGAGGAGAAAAGAGGACTGTTCAAAAGCTAAGCAGCTTGGCGTAACATGTTATATGCATCAGGAAGTTTTGTATCAAATCCAGCTGATAACATTGTATCTTCACTTTACAACAGAAAGGCAGACACCCTGAAATTGGCCATACAGAAAATTGGACTTCTCAACTTAATCATAAAAAGCCTTCCCATAAGGATTATTCTGGTTGGACCTGTTGTGACTTGCAATGGTTCTTCTATGATACATAAAAGTCTTGAGTGGGTTGCCAACCAGTGGAGATCTTAGCTTCGATATAGAACTGGAAACAATTTCCTGATTGCCAGCCAAATATAATAGTAATGCAGCCGAGGCTTATCACCAGTTTTGTGAAAGGTGTTGCTGGTAGTCACCTTCCTGCAAGCGCTCACGTTTGTCATCATAGACTACTCAATTGTGCGAACTGGTTTACTTCCCCGGTGCAGTGAACCACACTGGTTACTATTATTGTTCAGGTGATTGTTACTCTAACACTGTTGCCTTTAGTTGGGTTTTGTTTTGAAAAAAGCCTACAAGTACACTCTTCTATGAAGTTTCCTCATACACGCCATATTGGCAGCTCCTAAAGTAAAATTAAAAAAAAAAAACTGAGAAATCAGAAACACAACTGACATATTCTGGAATGGTACTCCCTTTCGGTATCACCAATTATAAGCATGTGGACTTCAGCTGGTGAAAATTGAAGGCTACTCCTTTGTGCTTCTTTAGATACTACTTCGTATTTGGCACCCTTCGAATCGCAATCACAAATTCACAACCATAAGACCCTAAAGCAACTGCTCATGAATTAAGAAGAAAAGGCGATTGAGCCGATTGTTCAGTATGTATAAGCAAGGACTGAGCAGTTATATAATGCAACTGAAAGTGTTGCGCACTACTGTGATAACTCGGCAGTGTTATTTCTCATATTTGAGTGTAAATAAACCCATAATTGTGGTTATTTTCCTCGATGGAGTTCTAATCACTCTATAAAGATACAGTATATATCTTACTAACAATGACAATTCAATAAATGAAGTGAAGCAAGAAAATTCAGATTGTTGCAGCGTACTGTAATTCTGTGAACTCTGGAGTAGACTTAAAAGTAGACCAATATTTGGTGGAAGATGGGAAAGTCTCAATCTTAAAACGATTAAAAGCTGCAGAAGATGCACTAAAACAGGAAACAAGAACAATGAAATGAATACAGTTTTGTGTTTATGGTATAAAAAACTGAATTAAGTAGAAGATGTGAACTCCGGAAAACAATTCACTCAAAAAGCAGAATCATTAAGCTAAGAATTAGCATAAATCTCCCTATCAAGGCTAGATCTCTTATTCTAATTTCCACTCAAGAAACCAACAGAACGAAATGCAAACAGGTGCCAATTTTCATCAGCTACACAAGAGAATTCTCATTTTTGAGGACCCTTTAAATCGGCTGTAAGAGAAGCAGGCTTAACTACTATTCCAACATCTAAGAAAATTTCAGCAACAAAAATAATTGTGAAGGTAGCAGCTACTAAAAGTAATTCAAATGCAGCAATACCATTGGTTGTCATTTCCCGAGTAATCTAGCTGCCTTAATGAGCAAGTACTAGCAGAAATCCTTGAGGGCAAAATGTCAAACTGCAGGTCATTATCTTCTGACTTCTGTGCTGATTTCTTGGTGAAACAATAACCCACGTCTCGTTCAGGCCTCAAACAAGGTTTCTTACAAAATCTCTAAGATGATGGAAATTTCCCTGTCATGCATTTCTGTCCAAACAGGGTTGATTGTGGCACGGCCAACTTGGAGCTCAGCTTTCAAAGGCTGAACTTGTTGTGTGGTTGAATATGATGTCAAGATGCTCATGATCAGCTATGAAGAAATGTATTGCTCTAGAGTAAGTTGCAAGACAATCCGAGGTGTTACAGGTGCATACTTGTTGGTCACTGTGACCATGTAAGTGAAGTCATAGCTGGTTATTTCAAAGACCTTTTAACGTATGTAATAAAGCCATAGAATATTTGTAATTCCAAAAAAAAATAAAGCCATAGAATATGAGAGACCCCTATCCAAGGCTCCCGTCGCATTTTCTCCTGATTAAAAGACATAGTCCTCAATTATGTTTTTCACATACTCTGGTTGTCTATAAGGCAAATGAGCATCATGTTTGTCGAGACCATGAGCAAATGCGCAGTAAGATGGCATTGAGCAGAAGTGCAGTGCTCTTTTTGAGCTCGTTCAGGCCCAAGGCCAAAACAATGACCAAAATCAATAAATAGCAGTGTTTACAAGTAGGTTCCCGAGTATCAAAGGTAATAATGAGGAATTAATGTTCTAATGTTGTAGAAATGTACAGTTCATCATAAACTGCAGGGACTGATTGGCAATTTTCCCAAAGTGCAGGGACTAATAGGCGATTATGAATCTGAGCCCTTCTTGGTCTCTGGGAGTCAAAAGAGTGTGATATATATGACTGTTCGTGTGAAAAAGGTAAGAAAGGCTAAGTTCCTGCAGCTCATCAGTCATCACTCTAAAATCCTCAATATCAGGTGGGTAGCTCCCCGAGCAGAGACACATACTGGCAAGGCTGCTGTCATTTTTCTTCTGAAAATTCAGTTTTCAATGCTCGATCTTGTTGTTTAGCTTTGTTGCAGCAGATGAGTGAAACTTATGGAATCTAAAAATGTGAGCATCCAAGGAAAGAGTCCTCTACAGATGGTGTCTTTTAATAGGTAGAAAGAATTATGAAATTCTTTTTTTTAGAATTAAAATCATCACAGTTCAGAAAATGCACTAATGTTTGCAATTGGACGATCTCTTACAAAGTGTTTCCCATGTTTAATCAGGAAACTTGACCATAAGAAGATATCAAGTCCATTACCCCATTTTGTTTCCCTCAATATGAAGCTCTCACTCAAAGAATTTTCTATGCTCAGTTTAATTTTAACGTAGGTAGAAAATGGGAATTCAGGTGCATATAGATGTTTTGAAGTTTCTCCAGAAACTAGCTAGAACGTCCACAGGAAGACAGTAGGAGTTTTTCTCACGAAAACAGTTGGAGTTTTTCATGGTAACTAAGAATGCATGGATTTTCTTTTTGACATAAAGAGCGCCAATATAAATTGCCGCATAGCTTTTTAGTACCACTAAGCTGTTGAAACAAACAAGCCAGGAAAAGTCAATTTTATTTCAATTCCATTCGATTAGAAGTTCTTGGCCCATATGTTAGGCACTTTCTATCCGTCTGGTATTGTACAAGCTAGCTAAGGTTTGTAGGAAATCGGGTGAGCCAACAAAATGGCATCATATATGTAATCTGCTAATCTTTTTTTTTTTTTTTTGAAGGTATGTAATCTGCTAATCTAACCTCCGTTATGTTTAGTTATTTCATATTATGTCTTCATCAACACCATACTTTCAAAGTGTCTTACTGTAAAGTGTAAACTCCACCAGTCGCACAAGTGCACTGACGCACTGTGCAACGAGGAGAAAATAGCTAATCCTACATAAGAAGCGCCATAATTGCTGGCTCGTCCGAAGTATATCTGAAGAATGCGCACACAATCTACATTGAGGGGTCTATAGGCTCATCACTTTTTGTAGTTAGCTAATCATGAACGTGTAATGAAGCTATAATGCAAAATTAACCCTTTAGTTTGGATATAACAAATAAAACACAATAATATATGAAATCCACTCTATGAAACTAAATTTGTACATAATTGAAATATTTAGCCTTGATGCGCAATCCATCCTACAGAAAATAGAATTCAAATATGGGAAATCAATATGCCTTTTTTTTTTTTTAAATGGAGTAAGCTCTAATAATTACTCCGTACATAAAAACCGCTTTATTAAATGGCAAACATATACTAAATGAATTAGCCATGTAGCTTGGCCCAGTTAGGTAGCTTAGTTAGGCTACATTTCAAAATCTCCTCCAACGGTACAAGCTGTTTATTCTTACTGTCTCATTTGCAAAGGTTTTCACTAGTCGCCACATTTATAGTGAATATGAAAGAATAGGTAAACCAATCTACAATTATCTATTCCTACATTTACTTTTTTGATATGTCGGCTCCTTCATTATCGTGTTATAAACATAATTTTCGTTTCATAGCCAAGATCAGACTCGAAAAAAGCTTGCGGTCCTTCATTATACATCTTGTTATAAACATAGCAATAATAGTAACAAGTCCATCATATACACTCCATCTCGTTTTAAGTGGGAATTAAACCGTACAATATTGCAAGAGGAATTGAGATTTAGATGAAACCTAAAAGTATACTCATATAGTATTATAGTCATATGTGATGATTTATCACAGTGATACAAGTTGTAAATATAGTAATAGCAAAACAGAGCAAGTTGTAAATATACAAGTGGTAGAAGTTCCTACTGATCATAGCTAGACAAGCAATTAAATGACATTACATGACCTTCCTCTGACGAATTCAAAAGTTCGCAAATACTACATTTATCATCCACCAGTCTCCCTCTACTGCATGAGAAAACATTGCTTACTCTAAAAATGAAACCCCATTATTTGCATGCAAAAACCCACGGCCCACAGCATGTTTACACACTCATTATCGAGTGGAATACGTCGGTGTAGTTGACTAAAAACCCCTGTAGCTAGATCGCCCAATCCCAACACTTTGACTTCATAATAAACATATGTACATAAAATATAGGTTAAGTGGTTAACATACATTTTGCAAATGCCATTTAATGTTCCCGCTAGTATCCCAACGGTCTACGCGTACGTACCTTCACCCAATCACATTAATATCCATAATGCTGCCTTTGGCCAGTACGTGCTTACACTCCTATATATACCACAAGCCTCCTGCATGGATAATATATACAAGCTTATAACATAAAGTCTTAGTTAAAGTGAGAATATATATTTGAGTATATTGATGTCAATGGGTCGTCGTTGTAGAAGATGGCCTGCTGTGGTGCTGTTGCTACTCAGCATTGCACTGAGTTTGAGTGTGGAGATATTCGGAGAAGAGGTGTATAAAACTAAGGATTATGGCGATGATGATGATTGTGGGTACAGAGGTTGTTATCAGCCTCGTGGACGTTGGGGTGGACCTGGACCTAGAGGTCCACGGTTCGGCCCTCGTGGAAGGTGGGGTGGTGGTGGTCCTGGGTTTCATGGACCTAGAGGACCAGGGTTTGGTGGACCTGGAGGCCCTGGGTTTCATGGACCTAGAGGACCAGGGTTTGGTGGACCTGGAGGTCCTGGTTTTGGTGGGCCAGGAGGTGGTGGTGGGCTTGGTGGAGGAGGAGGTCTTGGTGGTGGTGGAGGTTTAGGAGGGGGTGCTGGTGGTGGACTAGGTGGTGGTGCTGGTGGGGGTTTAGGTGGTGGTGCTGGAGGGGGTCTTGGTGGTGGTGGAGGACTAGGTGGAGGTGGTGGAGGTGGACTAGGAGGTGGTGCTGGAGGAGGAGGAGGACTTGGTGGTGGTGCAGGTGGTGGACTAGGAGGTGGTGCTGGAGGAGGGGGTGGTCTTGGTGGTGGTGCAGGAGGAGGCGGTGGTTTAGGAGGAGGAGGTGGTGGAGGCATTGGTGGTGGGGCAGGTCACGGTGGAGGATTTGGTGCTGGTGGTGGAGTAGGTGGTGGTGCTGGAGGTGGTCTAGGAGGAGGTGTAGGAGGTGGTGGTGGTGCTGGGGGAGGAGGTGGGGGTGGACTTGGAGGGGGTTCTGGTGCTGGAGGAGGGTTCGGAGCGGGTGGGGGAGTAGGAGCTGGCGGTGCGGGAGGTCTAGGGGGTGGAGTTGGAGGAGGTGGTGGTGCTGGGGGAGGTGGAGGTGGAGGTTTGGGTGGTGGTGCTGGTCATGGTGGTGGATTTGGAGCTGGTGGAGGAGTTGGTGGTGGTGCTGGAGGTCTTGGTGGAGGAGTTGGGGGAGGTGGTGGTGCTGGAGGAGGGGGAGGTGGGGGTCTAGGAGGTGGTGCTGGTCATGGTGGAGGGTTTGGAGCTGGTGGTGGAGTTGGTGGGGGTGCTGGAGGTCTAGGAGGAGGTGGTGGTGCTGGTGGAGGAGGAGGGGGAGGTTTAGGGGGCGGGTCTGGCCATGGTGGAGGCTTTGGTGCCGGAGCAGGTGTAGGAGGTGGAGCAGCAGGAGGTCTTGGTGGTGGTGGAGGGGGTGGAGGTGGAGGTGGAGGAGGAGGGGGTGGTCTTGGTGGAGGCCATGGTGGTGGTTTTGGTGCAGGAGGAGGTCTGGGAGGTGGAGCAGCAGGAGGTGTTGGTGGTGGTGGCGGCCTCGGTGGTGGAGGTGGAGGTGGACTAGGTGGTGGATCAGGCGGTGGTCTTGGAGGTGGTGCTGGTGGTGGGTTAGGGGGAGGTCAAGGTCTAGGTGGTGGTGGCGGCTTAGGTGGTGGTCATGGACTTGGTGGTGGGGGAGGAATTGGTATCGGGGTCGGAATAGGAGTGGGAATCGGTGTTGGCGCAGGTGCGAAAGGAGTAGGCTCTGGTGTTGGTGTAGGCAGTGGTGGTGGTGGAGGGCGCTAGACAAGCAACTGCATGGCTGCATGCATTCAAGAGTCTTCAAAATGTTTACTAGTACTGTATTTTGTTTAAATATCTGCTGGGTGTTCATGTAAAAAAGGGCAAAACCAGCTTTCATAGAGAAAGTCACTATTTGTTCAAAGATGTAGCATCAGTTTGTGTATTACGATTTTAAATGTGATTCTCAATTGAGTTAACCAAATTCCATTCTCTCAATGCCGCCTGTGCAGCTGTATTTTCTGGCAGTTCATCAGATATAACTTAGTTAAAAGTAGATTGTATTTGAATATTTGATCACGTCAAAGTAGTGCATATGGTCCATAATACATGTTCCAAGAAGTGCTCAAATTCTTCAGAAACGTCCTGGTGATCTAAATAATCCTCAGTCCTCGCAGGCTCGCACAATCATGTATCGCCTCATTGTTGGCAAAGTTGTTATTTTGACACCTCTCTTCCTTGAGGTTCATGACATCATTCACAGTCTATTTATTGATAGCAATGCTTGGCATATTAGTTATAAGTGACATTTGTGTTAACAAGTGACAGGGTAGAGATGGGATGAATCATACTCGGTGTGTTTGTACAAATACTTGGCATACAAAGTTGCATGATAGCCTCACAGCTTTCTAGTGTATGCCTCCACTTGCAAGTTTTCCACTAGCAGATCAGTCTGACAGAACAAAAGGTACTCACTTTGAACAACATCTAATGGTTCCTACTTGCTAGCTTGTGAATTTTTCCAATTTTCATTGAAGTAGCTGAGAAAGTAAAACAGGCTGGGTGCAGATGGAAACATTTAATGACGAGATTCAGAACATGGTTCTTCATCATTAAAGGGAAGTAGGGTACAAACATAAATGAACAAGTTGGACAGTTTCTACTGGATAAAATTTCAACTCTCTTTAAGATGACGTTCAACAAGAGCTTTTTGCATTGATATCAGATGTCAAGTAATGGTCTCTGCAGTCTGTACTCACAAAGTCTGGCAGCATTTAGCGTTCATGTGGAGTACATTACTCCCTGGTCCCCTACTCACCAAGAACCAGGAATAGAAGGGAGATATTTCCCAGCAATAATGGTGAAGTTTCATCTTAAGATTTCTTTCGTATACTTGGCCAGTTTTCAACTACTTATGCCTTTAGAACCCATTTTTTGTTCCCAAGCTGCGACCCCTCCGCTTATAAATATATCAAGCTTCCAACAAAGTAGAGATGATGACCTATGCTTCTGATCCCTTATTTCCAGCTTTGTTTCTTGTTCCTTTTCATTTGTTAGACGTTCTTGTAATGACGTAGTTTATAAGCTTGCTAGGAACTCTTTATCTTTTTGGTGGTTTGACGGTTTGGTTAGGGGATTGCCCCCCTTGTATTCATGAAGACATTACTCGTGAGATGGATAATAAGTTTACTTTTATTTAAAAAAAAAAAAAAAGTAAAGACTGAGCAGATAATTGATGCAAGTGAAAGCACTACTGTGATAAGTCAGGAGTGTATTTCTCATATCTGAATGTAAGGAAACACATAATTGTGGTTATTTCTCTCCATGGAGTTCTAATCGCTCCAAAAAGATACAGTTTCTTACGAACTATGACAATTCAATAAATAAAGTGAAGTAAAAAAAGTTCAGGACTGTTGTAGTGCACTGTAAACTATGGGATGGACCAATATTTGGAGGATTAGAAGATGGGAAAAGTCTAACACTGGAAACGATTAAAAACCGCAGAAGATGAACAGAAACAGGAAACAATAACAATGAAATGAATATACTGTTTTGTGATTTTTGTTTAAAGAAACTGAATAAAGTAAAAGATATAACTCAGGAAAAGTTAACTCAGAAATCAGAAAAAATATGCTTAAGAACTAACATAATTCTTCTGGATATCTTTTGCCAGGGGTGGATCCAATATTCAAAAGTGGGGGTAGCAATCATATATTATATTTGCTAAAATTTTCTACTTTTTCTACCTTTTCTACCAAACTTTATATATTTGGGGGTAGCAATCGCTACCCCTCGCTACTCATTAGCTCTGCCACTGTCTTTTGCTACTTTCCACTCAAGAAACTAATAGAATGCAATGCAAAAAGCTGGCAATTTTCATCAGCATCAAAGTTTGCCGATGAGGGGTGACCCTTCAAGTCGGCTGTAAGAGCAGTAAACTAGGTAAGAAAATTTCAGCAACACAATAAAATGTCAAGGTTAGAGCTAGTGAAAGTAATTCAAGTGCAGCAATTCCATTGGCTGGACAAAGGTTCCTCCCTCGTCTTTTCCTGAGTAATCTGGCTGCCTTAATGAACAAGTACTCGGAAATCCTTGAGAGCAAATTGGTCCTAGACTGAGTAAAATGACAAACTGCAGGAAATTATCTTCTGAGCTTATTCCTTTGTGAAACAAGAACCCACGTCTATTCAGGTCTCAAACCAGGTTCCTGACAAAATCCCCAAGATGACGAGTCACTGAGAATCATAGGAGTCACAAGCCAACAGATGGAAATGCCCCTGTCATGCATTTCTGTCCATACAGGCTTGACTGTGGCACGGCCAACTTGGAGCTCAGTTTTCAAAGGCTGAACTTGTAGTGTGGTTCAATATGATGTCAAGGAGCTCATAATCAGCTATGAAACAATTTCTTGCTCTAGAGTAAGTTGCAAGACAATCCGTGTTGTCACTGGTGCATACTTATTGGTCACTGTGACCATCTAAGTGAAGTCATAGCTGGTTATGTCAAATACCTTCAGAGGTATATAATTAAGCCAGCAAATATGAGAGACCCCTATCCAAGGCTCCCTTTGCACCCTCCCCTGGTAAGAAGAAAGATTGTTCTCAAATATGTCTCCATATACTCCTGGTTCTCCACAAGGCAACGGAGGATCATCTTTGTCCAGACCATAAGCACATGTGCAGTAAGATGGCATTGAGCAGAACGAGAGCTAAACTGTCCACCTGGATCAAATATGAGTATGAGGTTGTCGTAATTTGTAACTTAAGACAGAGCTACTGTAAGAACAACATGGTTCAGACTTGTTCTTGTACTCAGGTTGCTGCATAAATGAGCAGTAGTGCAGTGCTCTTTTTCACCTTGTTCAGGCCCAAAATAATGACCATAATTAGCAATTAACAGTGTTTACAAGTAGATCCTCCAGGATTAAAGTTAAGAACAAGGAATTGATCATTGATGTCTACTGGTATGAATAAACAGTCCATCATAAACAGCAGGTACTGATTTGCAATTTTCCCGATTCGCAATCATGAATTTGGGCCCTTTTTGGTCTGTTTGAGTCTCTATAGTTGCAACCACCAGGATAAATCATCCATTTGCAGCTGTCATGGGATATTATGTCCCTTGTGTTGCAGGCACATCTCCGACCGAAACAGAAGATGTGATATATGACTGTTTCTGGTGCAACAAAAAGTGAGAAAGGCTAACTTCCTGCAGCTCATCACCCTTGATTCAGATGTGTAGTTTCCCGTGCAGAGACACATATTATAGGGCTGCTGTCATTTTCCTTCTGAAATTTCAGTTCCAATGCTCTCGGTGTTAGCTTTGTTGCAGCAGAATAGCAGATGAGTGAAACTTATGGAATTTTATAATGTGAGCATCCAAGGAAAGAGTCCTATTCCCACGCCCAGTTGGTTTTTGAGTCGGGTAGAAATTGGGGATTCAGGTGCATATAGATGTTTCGAAGTTTCTCCTGAAACAAAACTTCAGAAAAGCAGGAGTTCTTGTCACCGAAATAGTTGGAGTTTTCATGGTAACTAAAAACGTGCATGTATTTTCTTTGACGTAAAGAACGCCAGTCGATATAGCTGCATAGCTTTTTTAATACCTCTAAGCTGTTGAAACAAACAAACCAGGATAATTAGATTGGTGAAATTGTTCCGAGCAGTAGCTGCTGTCCACAGTAACTGTTCTCATCTGAAAAGGGTATTGTGTAACAACTGTTGGAGCTCGATTCTGTCATGATCTGGTCAGTTGTTTCTTGTGCCGTCGAGCTCAACATCAGGTCAGTTCGTGCCTTTCCAGTCCCACTCATGGACTCGTATGTAAGGGGCATCCTTCTTTACTCTTATAAGTAAGAAAAATAACTACATTTTTTCCTATTATCTTGAGTTTTGAGTTGATATCAGGACCTATTCTCGAAAGACTTGAATTTTATCATGATCAGAAGATACACTCACAAGCGAGATTGACATGTTAGGACAGATCTCACTAGGAAGTTAAGCCTATAAGGACAATTTAACGGGATTAATCCCAACTTTGCATCTTTACCCATTATTAATCCCAACTTTGAATAATTCCAAATTAATCCCAATTTTTGATCCTTCCTTCTATTATTGCACCCAGCTTACCAAAAATAAAAATTTGTCATTCTAAATACCACCGTAATATTCGTTATTGTATATTCTTGCACCCAACTTTGCTTTATATTGTATGTATTTACTATTTCCTA
>CAAKMY010056177.1:0-10313 GCA_901111285.1 Corrigiola litoralis
ATATAGTAATCATTCATAATTAGAGTAGATTATTGCCAAGGATCAGTTAGTTTCAGGTAGTGGAGATCTGTCGACCAAGACTTCACCTTTATTATATTAAGACCTTTAATTTACCATTGTTTTAGTAGAGATACTTATCACCAAACAAACAAAACACCCCATTTGGTTACTTGATACGATTTGCATGCTTAAACTGAAATACCTATTCTTTGTGGATTCGATACCCTACTTCCCTAACTATATTAGTTAGAGTCTTAGGACTAATTTGGGTGACCATACGACTTTGTCTTACCAATTTTCCACATTAAATGGCAATATGGCATGAGATTGATCAAGGTTGAATTTTTTGATCTAAAGTGTTATAAAAGGTACTCCCTCCCTCCCATAATAAGCATTATATGGAGGGGAGACACTATTATTAAGACAAAGGAATAAACAAGTACAAAAAGAGCTAGTGGCGAATAAAAAAACAGTTTCCGTAAAAGGACATTAGAGGAGAGAGAAAGAGTTTGTTTATACATAATGATTCCCACCAAAGAGTGGAAACTGGGGATTCACATTTGGGAACAAGCCAAAAAAATTAAAGTTCCCTCTTTTCTCAAATGTTTAAACATTGTGCCAACTAGATTACAATGTTTAAATCAAAGTTTCAAAACTTATAACCGCCTATTACCCCATACAACCCCCCCCCCCCCCCCCAATTAGAACAACCTTACAAAAGTAACCATTCAATACGCATAAAAAATTGCCTTTTCTTGTTGGAGCACTCCTCCAATGGCAAACAACAAAGGGGCAACATACAACAGGCAGCAACTGACGTCAAAGCCAGTGTGAAAACAATTAGCAACATTTGGTCCATAGCGAGAAGCAAAGACAAAAAGGACTTCAAATAGATGTCAAGTCCAAGAAAAAAGGGAACCTAGGAAAAACTATTCATGTGTTTTTTGAGGAGAGGTTTCTCGCAATTCCATTGTCCCTAAGAACAACTTACAAGAGGATAGCAAAGAAAATGGGTTGTTTCATTAGCCCAATATGGAGATGTGTGAAAGCAAAAATACTTTGAAGACACAACAATACAATCAAACCAGATCTCACCCAAGCAAACAAGTTATTCAGGTTAAACTTTGTGATGGGGCAGTTAGCTTTTGATAGAGTCTTGAACTTAATTAAGTTTAAAGACATGACTAATTCAATGCATATGATGAGAAATGTCTCAACTTGACTGCCCAAAAATAGACATACTACTTGTTGCTCTCAAAAAGAGACCCATATAGATCATGCAAACACAAAAGTTTAATCACAAAGGTTATGTTTATAGCAGGAGTCACAAGGCCTTGTTTAGGTCCAAAGCAAGAGGTGCTATTACCAATCTTTCCATTTACATTTTAGGAACCAGCAAAGAAATATTCGACGAACAAAACAACGGGAACAATTGTTACCAAAACACTTTGTAAACCGTGATATTTTAGAAATATTGGTGTCTTGTATTTTAGGACTATTCGTATTTTAAAAGTATTTACTCTTCATTTATTTATTTTATTCCTCGGATTTTGAATCAAAAAGGTTTATCGCTTTTTAGCAAAATATTACCTTTTTCATATTTTACCATACAATAATTTAATAAAATAAAGACTAATATTTTATTAGTTATTTTTTCCCGTCTTTAATTATTTTAGAATCTCGAGACTGATTATAGGATTTTTGAGAAACTTTCTATTTTCGGAAAATTATTAAAATAACAAACTTTAGGAATTTTTGGACAAGAAATGCCCTTACATACCCCAACCCTGGCTCTCTTTCATTTTCTATTAAAAGCTCGCCTTCCAAGTTAGTTTGTATCATTTTAAGAATCAAAAAAAAAAAAAAAAGAAACAAAGCGCAGAGAAAGGGAAGTCGAAGTGTAACACTAGTAAATAAAAAGATGGAGTTAGAGAGAGAAAGTGAGAGAGAGCCCCCTCCCCCCCAAAAAAAAAACCCCCAAGACCCAAATATCAAGGTAACCACCCATGAATCCCCTAGAGCAAGTGCAAGTGCAACAGAGTCTACCCAGAACCAGGAACCTTTTTCCTCAAACCACCTCTCATACAGCAAAGCCCTCACCTCAAGCCTCTCATTATCCCCCACGACACCGATACCCACCCCGGTAGCTGAAGCCTCTCAACCCGAGCAAATGGACAAGACCCTTCTTGAAGAAGAACAACTTTGGTGTGAGCAGCCACCTACGGATTTTTCACCATTAAAGGAGATCTTTATACCACTCCTTAGAGATGAAGCAGAGCAACTTGCTAAACCATGGAAAGATACCTTGATCTTCAAAGTGATAGGCAAATCATTCTCAATGGACTTTTTGCTACCTAGTTTGACGAAACCGTGGAGGTTGCAAGGCAGGCCACATTATGGAGCACTGGGGAGAGGCTTCTACTCCCTGTGTGTAGGGAAACAGGAGGAAAGGGAGAGGATCCTTGAACAGGGGCCATGGTTTGTTGGTGGTCACTTTGTATCCATACAAGAGTGGAGGCCAGGTTTCAAGCCAGGCGAGGAAGGATTATCTAAACTACCCATTTGGGTATCTCTACCAGAGCTTCCAGTGGAGTTCCATAATTGCAACTTCCTAAAAAAAATTGGGGACTCCATGGGGAAGTTTGTCAGAGCTGACTTACAAAATGCAGATAAGAGCAAGCTAAGGTTTGCGAGGTTACTTGTAATAATTGATATTAGTCAGCAATTGAAGACAAGCCTACGGTTGGGTACCATCCGACAAGAAGCAGTTTATCATAATGTACCAAAATTGTGCTCCTCGTGCAAAAATATAGGCCACCTTAGTCACATGTGTAAGCTTGAAGGAAGGAATGTAGGGAGCTCAATAAATGCCATGGCGGCTGGCAATGACCTTAACAAAGAAGGTACAAACCAGGTGCAAGAGAACCCTAGTGTCACATTGACAAGCTCACATCAACAGTGGCACCAAACCCGAAAGAGCAGGAACAAATCCACATAACAGCGTTCTGTCACAGTGGTAGAGATCCCATGTGGTTCCCTAGAAAGTCAAGTGGATAATAGCCATAAAGGGGTTGACCCCAACCCGTTTCAACTGTTACATGATCTAGGAGAGGAGGAGCTGCAAGTTACACCAAACCCAAACTCCCCTAAACCTCTGACCCAAACAGCCCAAAACAAGTCAAAGCCAGACTCTCCACAAGTTAAAACCCAAGCCCATGTTAAGCCAACCACAACCCCTCTAACAGTTCCAACCCAAAACATTACCAACAGCCTTGCACCCTTCCTCACCATACCCGAACTCAGGCCCAACCACAAAGATAAGCCCCAAACCTTCACTCTGATCACACCCTCCCCTCTATCTAACCCTATCTCCCATTTTAGCCGCAGCCTTCTCCAACACCAAAACCAAAAAGACACAAACCCAGGACCCCCCATTTTCCAGCTACAGTACAAAGACAAAACCTTACCCTTTACCATATCCCTCAGCCATGGCGATAGATTGGACAAAGTACGGGTTGCCAGCGGACACCGACGACACACTCGGGATCTTTCTCATGAACATTCGCCACCCCAGCCCATGATTCAACCTACCATTTCTGAAACCACCCTTGGAACTGCCTGTACCACCAATGGGTGCCAGCAAGGGGTTCGTACCGGATGTGGTGGAGATCACAAAACCTCCAATCCCGACACTCGACACTTACGATATCAACAACACCAAGTTTCTGGTGTTTGAGTGGGGAAGAGCAGTGGTACCCCCCGGACTGATCCGGCGATTCCTCCTGGACCGACCTGGGTGAACTCCCCCTACACCCACCTTATGATGAACAAGGAACACCGACCCAGGGAGTTCATCCAGGCTTACATACCGGACTTAGCAGACCTGGGCAGCATCTGTAAGAGAGCAGAAGTGTTCATCCGATGGTGGATGGCATCCAGACCAGAAAGAACAAAGGAGATATTTCCTCCAGAGCTGGTGTTCATGGCCGATCCAGCTCCTCGCCTCCCTCAATCCAGGGACGTTTATGTATTGTCCTCCAAGGCGCTGACCATCGAGATGATGAGCTGGACCAATGGCGTGTTCCTCTGCTGGACGCAACGCCCATACAAGCAGGTGGAGGTAAAAGTCATTTGGGAGGGAGGGGAAGGAGGCGAGGGAAGAAAAGCGTCGATTTGGATAAACCCGATGCTGAAGGAAGCCTACAGCTCTGTCCTGAGGAGGAAAGACTTGGAAGGGGACGTCCCAGAAGGGCCTGCAAGCGTAGAATTTATGGAGATGCATAAGGTGGCTGACCCGATGTTGATTCTTTCCAAGAATGCTCGAGGCATTACGAGACCGGGATTTGCTGACGCCATCAATTTCATGTGGAAGAAGCATTTCATAGACATTCTGATAATCACAGAAACTAGGACTTCTCGGGAACACACTCTGAGTATATTGCCCTCACTACCTTTTGACTCTTTTGCACTTGCCGAACCAACGGGATTTACAGGTGGGGTTCTTATCCTCTGGAAGTCCCAAAGGGTTGATTTCCAGTCCATAAGCACTAGTACAAAAATTACTTTAGGTGTCGGTTAAAATGGACTATAGGTGTCGGTCATACAACACATGTTTTTCGCCTAGACACCTTAAATAATACTTTAGGCGTCAGTTATTTAACCGACGCCTAAAAGGTTTAGGTGTCTGTTGCTCCCTGTCAACACATGCCTATAGTAACTTTAGGTGTCTGTTTCTGCCTATCAACACATGCCTATAGTAACTTTAGGTGTCTGTTTGTCGCGACCTCCATGCTATTCACGGGTTTGTGAAGGTACACTCTGACTCCACTACCTTTTTTTTGTCAGCTATTTATGCTAGTACTAAGTATAAGCAAAGATGTGTTTTATGGTTGGAATTGATGGATATTGCGAAAAATGTGAATATGCCTTGGGTTATGCTTGGAGACTTTAACGAGATTATTAGTCAACATGATAAGTTAGGAGGGAGGCCAATTAAACTTAATAGGGCCACCAAATTTGCTGAGACAATGGATACTTGCAACCTCATTGATGTTGGATTTATAGGCGCCAGGTTTACTTGGACCAATAAGAATGCAAAAAAAACTATAATGCAAAGGTTGGATAGAGCTTGGGTGAACCAGGAGTGGCTTACAAAATTTCCCAACACCTCACTTACTCACTTACCCTAGACCTCTTCTGACCATAATCCCATCCTGCTTAATACCTCACCATCAGACAACAATAAAAAGAGAGTCAAACCCTTTGTGCTTGAGCCTATGTGGTACAATGAGCCTGGTTTCCTAGACATGGTCAATTCTAAATGGAATCTAGCCCCCCCTGATTTGCTCAATAAAATGAAACTTGTCACTGAAAAAATGGTTAAGTGGATTGCTACTTACTGTCCTAACATTTTTAAGGAGAAAATAGTGCTTTTGAAAAGAATAGAAGGTGTTCAAAATGCTATTGAGAAAAAACCTTTTTTGCCTTTTTGAATGATTTAAATGAAGACTTAGTGAACTCCTTCAATAAATTGCTTTCTAAAGAAGAAATGTTTTGGAAAGCAAGAGCCAGGGCCTTTTGGGTAACTGAAGGGGATAGGAATACTTCCTTTTTCCACAAGTCAGTCATCATGAGACGGAGGAATAATTGCATTCTGACCCTTAGAGATAATGTAGGCAACTTGATTTCTGATCCGGATGAGCTTAGGAGTCATATAGTGTGTTTTTTTTTTCTAACTTGTTTACCTCTAATAATAATCATAGTCATTCTTTTTCTTTTGACTCTGATGGATGTGATGTGTGCTATTCCCCCACTATCTCTGAGATTGAGGAAGCAGTTTTTGGTTTACATCCTAATAAAGCTCTTGGAAGGGATGGGTTGCATGCTATGTTTTTTCATAAACACTGGACCTGCATTAATAAGGATGTCTTTGACTTTGTCCAGAACTGTTTTAATAATAGATATGTTCCTAAGGAGATTAACAAAACTATAATCTGCTTAATTCCTAAGGTGGATAATCCTGAAACTGTCAAGTAGCTTAGGCCAATTAGTCTTTGTAACACCTCCTATAAGATTATCACTAAGATTCTAGTTAATAGGATTAGACCATTGCTTGAGGACTTTATTTCCCCAACTCAGGGCAGTTTTATCCCAAGGAGGGGCACAGATTCTAATTATATCATTGCTACTGAGATCCTCCACTCACTCAAGAAAAGAAAGGGTAAAATGGGTTGGTTTTTTTTGAAAATTGACTTAGAAAAAGCCTATGATAGAATGGAGTGGAGTTTCTTGTATGATTGTCTTGTGGATTTTGGATTGGATGGTGACTCTATTAGACTGATTATGAATTGTGTTTCCACTACTACTATTAGTGTTAACATCAATGGTGAGCCTAGCCATGATTTCTCTCCATCCAGAGGAATGAGGCAAGGGGACCCTTTATCCCCTTACCTATTCATCCTCTACATGGAGAACTTATCTAGGCTCATCAATGATGCATGCACCTCAGGGGAGTGGAAACCCTTCTCATTTCCTAGGAGTGACCTCCAAATCTCCCACCTGTTATTTGCAGATGACCTGCTCTTGTTTGGTCAGGCCACTGATGCTAACCTCCTTAGCCTGCATGATACTCTTAACAACTTCTTTTACCTGTCTGGTCAAAAAATGAACAACCACAAAAGCAAGCTTTATTTTTCTAAGAACACCACTTAAGAGAACAAAGGGAAATTCTGCAAGGCTTTAGATATAAAAGAAGACAAGTGTTTAGGAACTTACTTGGGCTTTCCCTTGACTGACAAAAGACCCTCCCTCAATGAACTTAAAGGCTTAATTCAAAAAGTGCAAAGCAAGCTAGGCCTGTGGAAAACTAAAACCCTCTCTAGAGCTGGAAGAATGGTGTTAATTCAGTCTACTCTTGCCTCTATGCCTTAGTATATTATGCAGTGTATTCACCTTCCTAGGAAAATGGACTCTATTTGTAATAGGTTCCTCTGGGGGGATGATGAGAACAATAAGAGGATGCACCTCCTTTCTTGGGATAAGGCTACTGGACCTGTTAACTTAGGAGGGCTGGGTATTAGGAGCAACAAGATTATGAACATAGTGCAAATGGTTAAACTGTGCTGGAGAGTAGACTCCAGGAATAACTTGGCCTCCCAAGTGATGCCGGCTAAGTATTGCAATAAAACTGATCCCACCCCCTTCCATAAGGGCTCTCATATATGGCAAGACATGGGGAAGGGTTGGAAATGGTTTGAAAGTCATATGCAATGGACCTTAGGGGATGGGAATGACATTTTCTTTTGCAAGATGACTAGACTGGCCTAGGGTCCCTTAATAGGATTGTGTATGGTCCTCATAGCTCTGAGGGGGAAGATGTGAAGGTTGCTAACTTTATCAAAGAGGGTAAATGGGATTTTTCTTCTACCTGGTTGCCTGATCTTGTGCTTAATCGAATTCTTTCTATCCCAATCCCCTCCACTGGCTCTGATTTTCCTGCATCCAATCTTGCATTAAATAAATTTTTTGACACTAAAGCCCTGTATAGAGAAATCTGGGAATTTTATAACCCTACTTCTGCTAACTATTATTGCATACTGAATTTAACTGGCTGAGTGTTTGGCACCTTCCTGTTACTCCAAAGATAAGGTTTTTCTTTTGGTTACTGTGGTGGAATAGGCTACCTACTAGAAAAATGGTAGCTATTAGAGGAATTTGCTCCTCTAATAGCTGCCCTTTCTGCCCCAACATTACTGAGGATATTAACCATGTCCTTAGGGAATGTGTTAGGGCTAGGGAGGTCTGGAACCTTTTGCCAATTCACCAACATTGTTTTACTATTGATTTCCCTTCTTGGATAGCCATGAACTGCAACTCTAAAAATAAGTTTAAAGATTTACCCTGGCCTAACTTTTTCTGCATTTTGATCTAGAAACTGTGGACTAGAAGGAACCAATGGGTGTTCTCCTCTATTAATGTCAAACCTACCTCTATCATTGAGTCAACCATAGTCCTAGCAAATGAGTATCTATACTCACCCATCCTTGCCTTGGACACCACTGTTAACCATAACCAAACAGACCCCCCCACCCTCCTGAGTTCTTGGAACATTTTTATAGATGCTTCTTTTTCAGAAAATGTAGCAGGTTTGGCAGGTTTTTGCCTTGATCAGAATGGCAAGTGGCAACAAGGTTTCATGCTGAAACAGAGGTGTAGATCTGCAAATGAAGCCGAGGTCCTGGCATTGAAACAGGCTCTGATTTGGGCCAAAGATAATGAGTGGAAGGCAGCAATCTTCTGTACTGACAGTGATATTGCAGCCAAGGGAATTAACCAACCCTTGTATAAAGATAGTCTCACTAATCACTGCAACAATTGCAAGGAATACCTCCACATCCTGACAAGGAGGTGCAAAGGGATTCGGAAGATCAAGCGCTCATGGAATGGGGTATCTGATCGACTAGCCAGACAAGCAGGGAGAGGGGATCTTGACTTTGATGAACCAACGACTTTTGTCCTTATTCCGTTGGTTGTAGCCGAACTCTTTAATGATAACAATGTAATCATTTGGTACAATGACAGAGAGACAGAACTTTCAAGAGTCCACAGGGATTCTTCGTTTCCATTTAACCCAGGGGGTTAGGGGACGTAACTTTTGTAATAACTTTAAATATTATCTATTTATGAGTATTCTATTCCTGCCAAAAAAAAAAAAAGAAGTGTAACACTAGTCGCATAGTCGTTTCGCCGACGATTACGGCAAGCCTCCATTCTCCCTCGTTTTTCGACCGTTTCTCACGATTCTTCTTCCTAACATCATCTACAGGTAACAAGCTTCAAATTTGTATCTTTATTTTTTTTATTTTTGTTGAGTATCGAGGGAGATTTTGCGCGCCCTAGTTGATGGGTTCATGCGTTTGTCGCCCAGTTTCCATGCTCTATTATCTTTCATTTTTCCTTTTTGTTTTCTGCGATTCTCTTGCTTGAATGTATGTTGATATTAGTGTTGGATTTTGTGGTTACTAGTTTGTAAACGCACGCAATGTGTGCATGACGAAATCTATGTTACACTCAAAAATTAACAAAATATTTATATCGGGCGTAACTCTATATCGAAAGGTAACTTTTGGTATAAAAGGCAAAACATTGTAAAATAAAGAACGTGTTCTCCAAAACCCAAATCAAAGGTGTGATAAATCAATTTTATCTTGCTAAATACAATTGAAAACCAAGATACATGTCATTCATCAACACAACCCAATGGGAAAGAAAAGAGCAACATAAAAAAAAATAATGCTGAATTTCAAACGGACATGGTGTGAATTTACACTATAATCGCAACAATGCGTGCAAAAACCACGAAAAATAATATCTTGATTTGGTTTCTCCATATGACCTTTTTTTCCATCCCTGTAAAATCATCAAAAGAAAAATCAGGAGTCATAATTACTATATAATAACACATGTAAATGTGCCTCAAACCGCACAAACTAACATATTAATATAAGCGTGATTACATATAGTTGAATTTAATATACTATGTGGATCGAAAACGATCAACAATTGCAAAGATACAAATATCGCAATGAATTGATCAAATAAGCGTCAATTGTCATAAAATTTCACAATATTTTTATTGAGGGAGCATGTAATACCACTGAACCTCACTACCATTTAATACATATTCATGTGAAAGGCTACTTCTTTGTGTAATCTGATTGCGTATGTTCAGATGAGTTTCACCCGAACCCAATAAAAAGAAAACTTACATGTATTAAACAAAATCACAAAACCATTGCATAAAATTAGTAACTTCTGTCGGGTGGAAATGATCAAAACTGGTGCGTAATTATGTCGGCCCTATGATACCTTACTTTCTGGGGCTAAACTGAGCCATCAGTCACAGCAATACAGAATTGAATATGCACAACTTGAGTTTTTGACGCAACTCACTTCTAACAAATAAAATAAAAACAATTAAATTTAGCAGTTACTCACTACCCACAAAACAGAAACCTTTCTGAAAGCAGAGTGCAAATGTCTAGTCTCTATAATATCCCAATTATTATAACACGGAAAAATTCACCAGTATTCAATTAATACAATATCCTATAACTATAAGCCCACCCCAAAATATATACTCCCTCTGATTTTAAAAGAATGATGTTCTATAGTAATTCTTAGTTTGTAAAAAGAATGACATTTTAACTACTTTCTAGCTAAATTATCATCTATAATAATAAATTTTATCATTTTCCAAAAAAACTTATCTTTCCACAAACCAATTAAAATTGTTTATAAGTAGTTTACTAATT
>CAAKMY010056179.1:0-10956 GCA_901111285.1 Corrigiola litoralis
GGGATTATTGCCATTAATTTTTCCATCTTTTTATTACATGTATTAAAAAATTTATTCTACTTAGATATAGAATATAAATAAATGTCAAAGGTAGAAAATTTTGAGGAATCCAAAATTTTTTCATTTCCTACCTATTTGCTCTCATAATTCCTTTTGAGTAATTATTTTTATGGTTAATGGAACTTAACAGAACTTAAAAAGAGTTTACAACACCACCCTCATTGTTCGGTCTGCTGCTAGACTTATTATAATCAATCAATTTACATTCCGAATTATGGTCAGCCCATACACATGGAGGGGGCAAAACAATGAACTCAAAATAACCTTGTAATGCTTATGATTTCCTGATGAATTTCGCCATAGTGTCTGACAACCTTATTTGTAGATTTGGTCTCGAACTGAACTCGCAAACCTGAGAGCTGACTGAGAAGGTCTCTACAATCAAGGATCAGATTAGTATCAAGGAGATAATGGCTTCTTGTAGTTGAATGTACCTTTTTGCATCGTGTAAGTCAGTAGACAGTAAAACATATTTCTATCCTTTCTCACTCGCATACGCCAAAGCTAACTGAATACCTAAATATTCAACAAACGTAGATGATATGGCTGAGGTTTTCTTCCAACCACCTCCTAACCCACACCCCATTTCCATCAAGTACAACATATGTAAGGTCAGCTGCTAGGTACTTGCGTCCTAATAAGCGTGAATTCATTTTAAAGATGTACATAAGGCGACTAGTATATATAGAAGAGAGGGCCTGACAAAGTCATAGAAGGGATTTAAGGAGTTTTTAAGATTGATTGGCTAGGCTCATGACTCATGGACGCTCGAAAATACGAAGGCATTCTTCTTGAGGAGCAGAACAGTTTGATTACAAGGAGAGTACAACTGAAAAACGCACATACCCGTACGCTTCCAAATATGCCAAATATATCCCAAAGGAAAAGACAGTAGCCTAATGTGGTGATGAAGGATTATTTGCAAGGTTTGCATTAAGCTAGTTGTCAATTCCAACCAGTAAAAGGAGGCTTGGAGGGGGCAAATGTATCCTATATTTATTTAGCTGTAACACAATATCTCAAAACATGGATGGCATTTTCGGATTTTCCTCCAAACAAGGGCATACAGGAGACCATGACTTCTAAGAGTGAGATGGTAGGAAGCTTATCCCAAGCAAGAAGCTAGGGGGAGGACCAGATGATAGGAAACATGGCCTTAATTTTCTAGGGGAGGTAGAATTTGTACAACTTTGAGGTTTGAAATTTACCTCTGTGAGATAAGAAGCTAGTCGTTGGTCAATTCTTGGACATAAGGGAATGGGAAGGTAGGTTGAAAGACATGGTACTAAGATTCGATTTTCTATCAAAGATACAATTAGCCACAATTAATTCCTCATCGGCCTCATGAAAGGGTTCATAAATTTGATTTTTCAAGGAGGAGCATTTAACTCAACAATCTAACTAGAGAGAAAATATAAACGTCGTATCCCCACAATCCACTTGGTAGAGTCCTTAATCAAATCCCAACAACAACCTAGATAACACCAAATATGAGAATCTCTCTTAAAAGGCGTAGATTTGGATCTATACTAACTTGCCAAAAACAACTCTAGAGGTCAAATTAGCAGGACAGTTGGATTGACAAATTTTCACCAAAGCTTGACCATGCTCACTTTGTTTAAGGTACTTAAATAACGGATGCCAAGACCCCCATCTTCCTCTTATCTAGTGATAGCCTCCCAGGCAAACAACTTGTTAGAAATGGATTCAAGCTCCCTAATAAAAGTTTGGGCAAAACAATATAAAGGTCCGTATAAAATAGCTTGGTACAACATTATATTCAAAGTAGCTTTAATGAGGCACACTCTACCTGTTTTATAATTAAGGTTAGACTTCCATGCAACAAGCTCGACTCTAATATTTTATACAATTAACTGCAAGTCCTTCTTCCTATGTCTCAATTTAGTGAGCGGAAAACCTAAATAAGACCCTAGGTCACATGACTCTTTGGTTGTACGTAGTGGTAGTCTCAGACAATCTTTGATATCATGGCTAGTAATAGGGGAAAAGATCAACTTACATTTGTCAAAATTCACATATGGACCCGAAGCAAGGTTAAACATACCAAGAGTATTAATTAACCACATACGTAGTGCACATGTCCTCGATCCTAGATGCTTTTCCAAAAAGGATGAGATCGTCGGCTAAGAGAAGATGAGAAATTTTAACACCATAGATGCCAAACCTAAAGATCTATCATTCCTTTGATTCACACGCATCATTAACAACTTTAGTGAAGAATTCCATACAAAGGAGGAATAGATAGAGAGATAGGGGATAACCCTGCCTTAATCTAGTAGGCTCGAATGACGGTGATGAGTCCCGATTGTTTTTTGAACATTTTTTAATAGGTTGGTATTTTTATTGTTTTTTTTTTTCCAAATTATAGTATTCTTTAATGTTTCCTTCAACCACTTTAGAGTTAAAAAGGGACACTTCCAATCACGAAGTTAATTTGATAAATGGAAAAGTGCTGGTCAATTACTTATAGTGTTACAAAACATGCACGAGTAGATGGTTAAGGCTACACTAGCTCAACCTTAATATATATAGTTTTTTTTAGTTTATATTGACGACAAATACTAATCATCTAGCCCAACTTACTACAAATTTCAACGTAGATGGTAGCACGTACGTTTCGAGGGATGATACGCCCTTCGTTGTGAGGGGACTGACTAATCCATTAGTTGATGGAGCCCAATCGTCAAATAACAAAAATACCCTCCCTCTTTACCATATTTACCAAAACACCCTCACACCTAAATGTCCCTCTTCACCCGAACTGCCCACCTACATGCACCACACACACCTTACATCACCACCGCCACCTCCACTCACAACACATAACCTCAGAGCTGCCACCCTCTACACCTCCTCCACCATAAGCACCATCCACCACTTGACACCTCTTCACTCCATGCCTCACCACCAAGACAACAAAATCACCGCAGCCACCAGCCCACCACCCTAGCACCACCCACTTCACTATTCACCTCCACACCTTCCTACGAATTTATGCTAATATACTGTCAATGGTGCACAATCTTACTTTTAATTTTGCATTTATACTATCAAGAGTGCACTTAATACCATCAAGAATACACCTTCAATTGAAGAAAACTAAATCATCACTGGTGACCTTTATACTATCAATCGTGCACATATATACTGTCAAGAGTGTCATTTATGCGATCAGGAGTGTCATTTATACTGTCAAGGAGTGTTGTTCGTCATTTATATCATCACTGGTGGTGGTTGCCATTGATATTGGCTTGTTCGGAGGGAGGTAAGTTGGTGGGATGAGTAGTGGAGGACGAAGGAGGTATAGAGGAGGTGGGTCATTGATGGTGGTTGTCGGGTGGTGTATTGGCGGTGTTCCGATGAAGTGGTTCTTGTTGTTGGGGTGGGTTAGTTTGGATAGGGGACTGGAGTTTAGAGGTGCAGATAAGGGGTTTAGGGAAGGGTTTGAACAACAGAGAAAAAAAAGGAGAGAGAGACAGTGCGTGCTGTGCACGGGCCTTGCTAATGGATTGGCAAATCCAATCACAGCGAAGGCTTTATCATTACCCCGTACGTTTCCACACTATGGTCTATATATGAAGGCTTGCATATGACATAAAGGACGTAAATACTATATTTTATTGT
This sequence comes from Corrigiola litoralis, assembly GCA_901111285.1. Taxonomy (NCBI): domain Eukaryota; kingdom Viridiplantae; phylum Streptophyta; class Magnoliopsida; order Caryophyllales; family Caryophyllaceae; genus Corrigiola; species Corrigiola litoralis. Next base: position 3,706 of record CAAKMY010056179.1, read on the forward strand.
TATAAGACGAGCAAAAAGATTAAATAAATTAAGGTTTACAGCTTTTCGTCCACGCTCCCTCATATTTCCTCTATTTCAGTATAAACTTCATGGGTACTATTAATGTGTAAAGATTGATTTCAAAATTTTTCTAACATATTAAATAAAATAAAGATATGTGGGATTTTTTTAATGAGTTTATTAAAAATATCAATCGTTTATAATTCTTACCAATATGTAACTAAAGATATTTAACTTATAAACTGTGTATAGATAAACGTGCAAAAAACAAGTATGAAGTTATAATGAAAAATGGAAGAAGTACAAAAACAAAGCCATGGAAAGGCTGGTCCCAAACTGGAACTTATCAGCAATAGAGGGTTTACTAGAGTATACTACTCCGTAATACATATAACAGGGTGTAGTATCTTCTAATTTGAGTATTATCTTGGTAACGCCATCTCATTTTCCTATGGACTGGTTTTGCTATACGCTGGATAGCTAGCTAACTAAGTGATTCTTGGTTTTACTGGCCCGAACTGATCGTTTGACTTCCTATAACGACTCGGTTCACTCCCTACTGTCAAAAAAAAAAAAGAAAAAAGAAAAAAGAAAAAGAAAACACTTCCACGTTACTATTTCCCTATTTGTAAGGTTTGAGCTTTTATCGAAGAAATTTATCACATATTGATCCGGAGAGGATTTCGTATTGGAAGTTTGTGGAATGTTTTTCATGTGACTATATTTTACGTCCTTGGATATAGATCATACAATACATAGAAGCATGTAATATATACAATCAATTGGAAATGCCTCGCTGAGAAATTTTGTGTTTCGATCCGATATGTTAAAAGTTTATAAAGACATTGATTTTATTTCGAAGAGTGAAATTCGAACACATGCATCGCTAGCTAGCTAGCTCAATTATTGAAGTGATCGACTGTCAATATACAAACCGATGTAGTGTATCAAAGCTGTATGTGAGATAATGTGCTCTACAAGCTTAACAATTGGAAAGACCTTAGCGAAGCGAAGGATCCACTTCATAAAATTATTGCAATGGTGATCTTGACCACATAAAGAAACTCTTGTTTTCATCACACCCATCTTTTGCTTTTTCATAAGATAAGAGTACGTAGTGTTTTTTTCTTAGTGGACAAAAACCCCACTAAAGTTACCAGCACAACCTTTTATATAAATCCTGCATATTTGGAGGGAGTTTTCAAGTTCTCCCATATGCAAGTGTAGTCTGCTTTTGATCATTTAATTACATTTTCATCAATCTTCATTAATCAATGGCAGCCAAACAAACGACCCTTACTCCCACCAAGTTGGAAAAGATGAGTACAAACATTGACGAAGAGAACCAACAACCACATGAACAGAAAGATTTTGACTACTCAAAGCGAGCTCAGTGGCTTAGAGCCGCAGTACTAGGAGCAAATGATGGGCTAGTGTCTACTGCGTCTCTCATGATGGGAGTGGGTGCGGTAAAGCAAGATATTAGGGTCATGATCCTGACTGGGTTCGCCGGCCTTGTTGCTGGGGCTTGCAGTATGGCCATTGGTGAGTTTGTTTCTGTGTATTCTCAGCTCGATATCGAGGTCGCTCAACTGAGGAGAGAAAAACTAAGAGGTGAAGAAGTGGAGGAGGAAGAGGAGGAGCAGTTGCCAAACCCATTGCAAGCGGCAGCAGCTTCGGCCTTTGCCTTCTCCATAGGTGCCATGGTGCCGTTGTTGGCGGCGTCATTTATAAAGGATTACAAGGTGAGGCTTGGGGTGGTGATAGCCGCTGTCAGCATGGCTTTGGTGCTGTTTGGATGGTTGGGTGCATTCCTTGGAAGAGCACCTGGTTTAAGGGCTTCAATGAGGGTTTTGTTGGGTGGATGGTTTGCTATGGCTATTACGTTTGGTCTAACCAAGTTAATTGGTTTACATGGTTTCTGACTTATAATTAATTAACTCCTGTTCTTCGATCTCTCCTTAGCTCTAATCTGGTACGAAGTATAAATAAATATATTATGATCGATCACTAGCAAAATATGAATATCTTGATCACTAATCACAGTTTCTCCAACATTTTAATATTTACAGGCTACCAATCAAGTTGTTTTGATGTCAATAAAGCATATCATTTGCAATTGATCACGTAATCTTGTTTTAAGAGTAGGAGGACTATCAGATACTGTACATGTTTATGAATCCACTGAACGTAAAAACCACACTAAAAAGGATGTGAATTGACTGTACGTCGTTAATACATCGGGAAACTAAATCTTCTTCACAATTCGTTGTCCACTAAGGAACATGTATAAGACCAGGTCAAAAGTATTCTAAATTGGTTCGGAAGAAAAAAAAAGTTGTATAATTTTTATTTCTTTCACAATAAATTTATGAGAAATTTTAAGATGAACCTTTTATTTCTAATTGTGCAATTGATTCTTGTGTTGCTTGTAAATGTATAGCCTATAGAGACTTTTGCTTAACAAATGTGTAAAATAGATCTTTTTTTTAATGACAAGTGGATTTTTTTTTTTGTGAACAAGTGACAAGTGGATAATGAGTAAGTATTTTTATTGCTGACTTGGTAAATGAAACATGACTTGATGGTCTGCATACAACACCTTTTAATAAGACTACTATATAAAGATTGGAGTTCAATTTGAGCGGTTTGTTGTGAACTTTCTTCAAAGTGGTTCTTTAGATTACGAGTGCATGAAATGTAAATACCGAAAATTAATATATAAGAAATTTACCAAATAAATACTCTCAAGAAAATATATACACACTAGTTCGCTACTATAAAGACCCAAAAAAAAAAGAGGAAAATCATTCGAAATAAAAAATGTCTTAATAAACCATGGGACATGGTATTCAACGTAAGTAATGGGAGCAAAATCCTTAGTTTCGAGGCCATAATTTTTTTTCCTAATTTTTTATTTAAGATACCGATTCGAGGAGGAATTAGGAGGAATCATCCTTTCAGTCTTAATCTAAAACTAAGTTTTAGATAACTAGAGCATAAAACAAGGCTTTAGGAAGTCAAGATGTTGAGTTTTAGCTCTAAAAAGGCAGCAATTTTCCCATAAAAGAGTTCATATGGTCCACTCTATTTTTAGGTTTAAATCAAACTAAGCCCTTAAATTATCTACCATACTAAAAAAACCATGCATAATAAAGATTCTATATTTACATGATTATATCTTGTTTTCGTGATAATTGATACGTCTAGTTTATGATGTTATTTTCAAATTTTGTAGTCATTTGCACTTAGTTTTAGGTAGTTATGTCTTTTTAATTTGGTTATGCATGTAGAATTATGCAAGGTTGATGGTCTTTATGTATTTCAGTGTGATTCTATGACAACTAGGACATGTAAGGCATACCATGCATTACGAGAAGACCAATTGAGCAGCGCTACTTAAAAGGAGATTATTGTGAAAATGCCTTGAAAATCGGCAATGGGGTTCCACGGTTCGTATGAGGAGATCTGCGACGTAAATAAAAGCAAAGTTTTTGGATCATCAATTCCGATAACTCATGGGAGATTTCCATAACTCGTGGAAAATAGTTCACCACTCGTAAGAAATTTCCATGGCTCGTGGATTCTTTAGTTCCTATTTTCAGTGGGATGAGATGTTCCTACTCCTAATAGCTAGAGGTCTTGTTTAGGTGAACTTGTGACTTGTCAAGGTATCGGAGTGCAAATAATGACTATCATCCCTCACCAAGGGTATCCCCTCTCGCGAAAGTGGCAAATAGTCCTCAATACTCTATCACTATGTGTAATTTGGTAGCTCGTATATAGGCCATAAATGAACTCAGATTTATACGTATAAGTGCATATATTTTGGATGTATATAACTATCATTTGATTTAAATATGTAATAAATTATTTTATTGGTGAGAAAATAGCCCTTAATTGTAATTTGATTTTGATTGCACATTCGATGAAAGTTGTGGGATTGATTTGCTCCAATTAAAGTTAACGATCCTAATTATACATAGTGATAGAGTCGTAGGGCCTATTTACCACTTTTGCGCATGTCCTCTTGAACACTATGATTGGCATCACATAAAAGACAAACAACTTTTAGTTTATCCCCTTCAATCCTCCTTTTATAACTACACAAATGATTAAAATAGACAGTTTAATTTTAACTTAAAACCAGACGTGGTCACAAAATGGTCACTTGTTACCAACATTGTAATAAAAGTCACCCCTTTAAGCCGAATGACCAATTTAAACAAAACACTTATCACATTAAAATCGTCTACTTTAAAGTTAAGATTAGACAGTCTAACACAAGATTTTCGGAAAACACATATTTTCAGAAACAATGTTCTATTTTTATGATAAAAATAAGTAGAGGAGCTTCTCATAAAGATCAACTCCAACTTCCTCCAAATCCAAGTAAAAAAAAAAGAGATATATATCCCTCTATTGAGTCAGTTAACTCCGTCCACTTATACCATAAAACACTTTAAAAACTCTTGATTTAAAGTCAAAATTAGACGGTCTCATACACCGGTATCCGAAAATGGGTTATAATGATGGGGCAAATTGATGAATCATAAGCCCAACTTTAGTGGACAAGACAACCGAACCCATAAGACCCAGAAAGAGTAAAACTTAAAAAGACCCCCAATAATTTCTGGAACCTCATTTCCAACACACTGTTGTAGATCGAACAACCCTAACCTCAGGTAACCTCTCTCTTTTTATTTCTCTTAATATTCTGTTTATTCCGTTAAAGATATAGTTTTTATTATCTTTACTGTAAGTTTTAATTATTTGTTGATTGATTTGTAACGAGGAGTTGAGAAATTTGATATATGCAACTTTAATACTGATTTGTAAAAAGATGCGATCATGGTTAGTTAGTTAGTTAGTTGGTGTTGTAGATCATCGCCCGATACGATACGTTGATGTCGATTTTTTTGGACTGGAAGGTTAGGAAGTGGGACTTATGGAGGGAGGGCTTTTGGTCAGTTTTGGATTAATCTAAATGTCGTGGGAGAGACCGTTTACTTTTATGATAAAAGTAGACGAGCCATGTTGGCTTAAGAAAGAGAAAGATATCTCTGATTTGACTTGGGCTTGTAGGAAACATCGGGTTGTTTTAGCTTGCAGGGTGTTCGTCTACTTTGATCATGAAGATGGTGTTTTTTTGCTAATGATTTGTGTAGATCAATTAGGGGTAACACTGCGTACGTTCGTACCCAAATGGGTTATTGTAGTTTCATTGTTTGGCTCGACGTTTTCTAGGTGGCGATGGGAAGAAACATAATGATGTGTGCATTGTTTTATAGGAAGAGAAATAATTAAGTGAAATATTTGGCATTTTTTTCTGTTTGGATGACGTGGGGAACCTACTTTGGGGCGCACTTGGTAAATGTCCTGGGGATTTATGATAGCCTTCAAACCACGCAGCCTAGTTAGCCACAGGTAAACCGGGCTTGGATTCCAATATTATTTTTAATATTTTATAGAGAAGATTCATTTGAGAGAAATCGGAGTAGAAAAGCTAGTGGCCGAAAATTTATCGTTGTGCTTCTGTGTCTAGCCCCGTAATAATGGTCGGGATCTATCTTAGCGTGTGTGAATTATTTAGGAGCTTGTTCGATTGGATTTTCGGTAATGTTGCTTATTTTTGGACTTTTTGCTGTCATGGTTCCCATGACACTTGTTTATATATGTTGTCATCTGCTTTCTGTCTTATGATTAGTTTCTGTTTCTGTCCTTGACTTCTGAAGTTCCTTTGATCATTGTCCTAAGATCCAGTTACATGTCAACTCAGTACATATTTGCAAATTGCAACTAGGCGTGTCTTTAAGTTGTTAAACTGCTATCTAGTCTTGACAATCATTTTGTTGCTTCTTCTGTATTAAGCCATTTTCGTTTTGTAGGTGCAGGCAAGGAAAATCTGGTCAGCTTGGATATATTACTCATACGCCAATTACTTTACTATGTGAGTATAGTTTACTCTGCTTTTACAAAGTCAATGTTTTTCCTTACTACTGTATGTGGACTCCCTCTGACCAACAAAAAGTAGATCTAATGGTGAAACTTGCACCTTATTGCTTAAAAGTCATTACTTGAATTCCTCACTAGGTCATATGGAAGGAAGCTTTATCCCTACCCCCCTCCCCTTCCATTTGCCTGGCCTGTGGACACCGGTCAACTTTAGATTGGTACGACTGGGTAACGGTCCTCCTTATCATCACAAAAGATATTTTGCAAACCCCCTCTTACAATTTTGATGTTGTTAACTTATTGGCATACAAGCTGTTATTGTAATGTTTCTCAGAGTACATCACGGTCACCCTCTTTCTATAGATTATAAATTCGTTTCAGAAATAATGTCTCATATGCGTGGAGAAGGATGCAGTTTAGTTATGAATGGAATATGTGGGTTATGAGTGTCGTTAAGTTATCAGCTCATCTAGGGCAAATAGTAGTCAAGCCCAAGGGATTGGAAACAGAGAGGGAAATAGCTATCGTCCATAACTACCTGATTGTGTTTTCAGTTATAATAGGGGAATTAATCAAGTTTCGTGGGTCCCCCTACATTGCTCCCTTTTTCTTGACATTTTGATTGTTTCTACTCTTCCTTACGCTCCATAGTCCATAGAGATTTTATCTCTGTGTATCATTTCATTTTCCTTTGTTATTTACAATATGGTGGCTTCTTATCAGTTGTTCTGGAAGTTAGGTTTTCTAGATCCAGTAACTGAGTTGCTGGAAGTATATTCAGAAATCACCACCCATCAAGTAAGGAAAAGAAAGATGGGCACGGGCATTTGAAGGTGCTTCTCTCATTCTCTGTGTCTCACTCTTTCTGCAACAATGGTGAGGCAGATAGTATCATGGACTGGGTTGGGTAGTGTTAGCGGGGCCCTCGGGAGAGGAGGGTTCTGGTCTATTTATCTTGAAAATAAAATAAAAATGTAGGTAAACTACATGTTATGTAGAGTATGCTGCTGATACTAAAGCCACTAGCATGTTAGCAGGTTGCTTTACATGTTGTGAGGTAGGTGGCTTTATTGAGTGCAGCTCGGCTTAGCCACATTGGGCCATTGCTGTTACTGGTGTGTGGTCATGATGTTTATTGGATGTATGTATTTTTTAACTTTCTTAGTTTCTCGAGAAAGGCATCTGGTTATTTGAATGCCGAATGGTGTTTAAGGGATTGCTTAGCTCCTTAATCCCCGTCATGGAAGGAAGGTAGTAGTTGGAAAAAAAGGGGTGGGGATGGGGATGGGGGTGGGG
>CAAKMY010056257.1:0-10022 GCA_901111285.1 Corrigiola litoralis
TTATTAAATGGCCTTGACACGTGGCATGCAGCTATTGGGTGGATACATGCCACGTGTCATGCCACGTGTCCACCTATAGTCCTCCTACCCACCTTTATATATATATATAAGATAGCTAACTCCAATTTTTTCCGCATGTCTGTATGAAGCCTGAAATCTTTATAGTTTCATGTCCTTATTAAGCGATAGGCACTTCATAAATACTCACTAATAAAGGACAAAGACGTCCTCGTGTGCTTCAATTACCACCAGAGACAGTAGGTGTATGCTTTGTCATTTTTAACACATTTTTAAAAACATAAAAAATTGATACAAAAAAGTTGTTTCTCTAGAGTATTGTTCGCTGAGGTGGCCTTGTTTTGGTCAATTTTTTATGTTTGCCAGAATAGTTAAAAGTAACAAAATATACTACTGGTGTCTCCATGAATATGTTTAAAGCATATGAGAACTTTAATCATTCATATTAGGTTTACATGGTTTACGATTATAATGGACATGTGTGCTATAGATAAAAGATGGTATGAGCTATATTTTGCCACATTTATTGTTTCATTAACTACTTTATATGCTTAGGATGGCTTTCGATCACAATTTTCATCCGCTGAGATTCTACAAATTTCGGCATGGTTACATTCCAAAAACATGACATTTGTGTGTCAATTGTTTATATTTTCTAAAATATGTTAAAAGTGACCTAACAATCTAACATACCTCTTATGTTCCTAAAAATATGTTCAGAACCTAAGAGAATGTTATTAATTCGTATTGATAGATATCAGATACATTTGACGCTTAATAAATCTTAACTTGTGTTAGGTTTAGGCCTTGATCTCTATACTGCACTAGATTGAATTGGAGGAAACTGGAAGAAACTTAAGAGAATTAGAGCGAATTGGAAGAACGGGAGAAGGTTAGAAAGAATTGGAAGAAACTGGATAGGATTGGAAGAAACTGAAATGAAAAAATGAAATGATGGAAGAAAGTAAAAGAAACCGGAAGAAACGGGAGAGAAAATTAAGTGAAATTCATTTAAAAAGAACAAGGCCGTGCAATAAATAGAGAGAAATGTGCGGGGGGAGAATGGAATAAAAGGGAAAAGGACACGTGGAGGCATATAGGTGGAATGAAAGTAAAGAAGATAAAATTGTGAGTGGGGCCACTGTGATCCCAAACTCAGAGTCTGTGTTTCTGAGAGGCTGTGAATGATTCGCATCTTCCCAACTATCCCAAGTCTCTGCTTCATGAGCTTGCTTCAAACCCAGTGTGTGGTGCGTGATCAGCTGTACCATAACCAACATGGCAGCCACCAGCAGCAATACTAATACTCAGCTGTACAGCTACATTAATGCCACGAGGCCGGCCTCCGCCTCCTTAAGAGCTAAGCGAGTAAGACTTTCTACTCCTGCGTTCGCATGCTCATTGTTGTCGCCGTCGTCGTCACACGCATCTGCACTCCTGTCTGTATCCGTGATCAGCAACAGGTTCCTCGTAGTGAAAGCCAAGAGTAGCAGTCTAGAGACGAGTGAAACAAGCGATGTTGGTTCGGAACAGGAACAAGAGCCGTACGAGGAGTATGAGGTGGAGATAGAGCAGCCGTACGGGTTGAAGTTCGCCAAAGGCAGAGACGGGGCCACTTACATAGATGCTATTGCTCCAGGCTTTTCTGCTGACAAAACTGGCAAGTTCACCGTAGGCGACAAGGTCATCGCTACCAGCGCCGTCTTTGGCACTGAAATCTGGCCTGCTGCCGAATATGGTAGGACCATGTACACCATCCGCCAGCGAATCGGTCCTCTCCTCATGAAAATGCAGAAGCGCTATGGTCAGGTTGATTATGGCGGCGGTCAGCTTTCCGAAAAGGAGATCATCCGAGCTGAGAGGAACTCTGGTGTTATCAGCAATCGTGTCCGCGAAATACAGGTCCCTCCTCTTATCAATGGTCTAATAATGTTTTACATCAAACCATGCATATTGCATATCTTCACTATTCCCTCCCATCTTCTTTTCTTTAGCTCCAAAATTACCAGAAAAAGATGGAGCAGAAGCAACGTCGGGAGAAGGAACTCCGCGAAGGCCTCCAGCTTTACAAGTACCTCCTCTATTTATATACTGCTGCCATCCTTGTACTTTGCTCTTTCACTTTCATCACCTTGCTTTTTATTCATTTTATCATTTAACATGTAATCTGACTATTCTATAACAAACCAAAGGAATGGCAAGTATGAGGAAGCTCGGGAGAAGTTTGAGTCAGTATTGGGATCAACGCCTACTCCAAACGAGGCTTCGGTGGCTAGTTACAATGTTGCTTGTTGTTATTCTAAACTGAATCAAGTACCCTCTTATACCTTATGCTTCTTTGCTGGTTATTTCTATTATTCACCCGACATTCTCAGTCTCACCTCCCTTTTTTTTCTTCCTGCACTGCCTGTGGTTTAACCAAGATACAAGCTGGCCTATCTGCCCTCGAAGAAGCTCTAAAAGAAGGGTATGAGGACTTCAAGGTACATCCTGACGCTCTATGTAGGCTAGTTTTGGTTCGAAGGAAATGTTTTCCACAAGATTTAATTTATATACTTCAGTTTTGGTGACAAACGATTTTCCTCAGAATAGTTCTTGCACTGTCGCACTAATTATTTGATTTATGCTATAACTACAGAGAGTGCGGACTGATCCAGACCTAGCAAACCTCAGAGCTACCGCTGAATTTGAGACCCTCTTGAAAAGGTTCGATGAATCCTTCATCAATGAGAATGCCATTAATGCCATTAAGTCTATCTTTGGTATCTTCAACAAGAAGTAGAACCAAGTCGGCTTTGGCAGAAACATGTTCGGACTAGGAGGATTGTCCTCCTTCAAATTTTCCTCCTACATTCTTGTAAGCATATGATTCTTCTCAAAAGAACTCAATGCCGTTACTCCAATTTGGGTACAGTTTGCAATATACATGTCTATGAGTGTTCGATGAGGCTAGCCTTGATTTGGCTGACTCCCTAAGCTTTCCCTTGCCTCTTTTTTCGTATTGTAGTGTAATGTTGCCATGTCATGGTCACTGGAGTACTGCGTAACATCATCTATACATGATTTTTCTATTAGGAATACAGGCATAATTGTTACACATGGAGTTGCTAAAGTTTCTTTCCCCATTGAGATCAAATGACTTCACAGAAAAGAACATACAATAAGAGAGTACCACAAGGTAAAATCGAGTTCTTGTTTGTAAACGAGGTGCTGAATCAGTCATCTCAAAGTATGCTACATACACAGCCTCTACTGTCTATGCCCTCCGACTCTGTATCTCCTGCTTCGCTGTCAAGAGCCAAAAGCATATTGATGAATCAACTTCCACACAGCATGTTGAAATGAGCTTAAATAATAAAACTAGCCAAACAAGAGGAAGCATGAGAGGGAATGAATATTTGGTTAATCATCATAAATCAAAATTATTCAGTGATAGATAACCATTGGTTTCTTTTTTTATAGGAAACACTCTCTCATGTGTTTTTCGTGACCCCCAAAAAATTTTGAGGAGGGGGTGGGGGTGAGAATTGGAAAATCATGAGATGGAAGCTATCTAAGCATGAACCACCAATGCTTAGTTTCCATCATCTTCATATACTCCGTATATAAATAGCTGAAAATACGTTAGCCAAAGAATATTAGAAATAAAAAATATATGTAAAAAAAAGTTTTCATACGTCCCGGCTGCTTAACCATGGAGAGCAGTTTGCCCTTCCAGAAATTAGCGTCACAATTCACATGGTGGGATAGTTCAGGTATATCTGTTCTGCAAGACTGGAACACAAAATGGAAACCCCATGAGTCCATGTCAACCATGGACCCATGGTTCATATATAGCAAGCCAACCAACAGGCACCACACTCAACACACCATTGTCATGAGCTCCATCGTCATGAGAAACACTGATCAACTCATAGATGGACTTTTATCTTGTCTAATTACACCCGAAATGCCATAGCCCATAGGTATAAACATTAGGTCACTTATACTTAAACGCAGATGAGAGAGATTGTTGATGTGGAGAAAAAACTTGGCAGGACAGGTTTTCTTGGGTGCTTTTAAGATTGAAAACGTAAATTAGTAAGCTATCAGATTATAAACACAAAATGCACTGCTTTGACAACCTCGTAAATACATTATTCAAACTAAGCTAGAGCATGAACCGGAGCTGAACTTCTAGTCGTATGTAAGAAAGACTAAGTTTTTCATTAACAGTTAACTATAGTCTGACCTTCGTGTAAGCAAGTAACAAGTTACAAGTCCTATTTCTGTGAGTCTCTCAGAGCATCATCTTTACACTAATTGGATCTTCGGAACAAATTACATCTGTTTCCTTGCGTGAATGATTAATAACTTGAAACCAAAAAGTAACGGCTGCATCATCCACCATGCTCGTAGGTTGGATATCTTACACTAGGAGACTTCCAATTAAGGGCTACTCGTATCAGCAAGCATCTTTTCACATTTCATACAACCAATTCGGTTCCCCTTAGCATCCTTTCTGTTCAATTATATTGATCAATTAGGCAAACTTTCTACTGGCGCAAAATCGTTAGCGAGCTCATCAAGGGCGAAACTGGACATTTACGAACTAAGAGTAGTCTATTCTACGAACAAGAGAATAAAGTCAACATAGTCCATAAGAACCCCATAACAAAGAGTAAAATGAAGTCTATCTGAACTGAATTATCACTTCTCGGAGCAGCTTGAACCCACTATTCTCCTAATTCTCGAATGACAGCTTGAGGCAAAAGCAAAGCATGGCAAAGACCAAGGAAGAGTGAGAAATGAAAGTCAATACCTGGTCTCAAATTCTCGAATTTCAGCTAGTTCCTGGCCTACAGAATCCAACCATTGCACTTTCTTCGTCTGGATAGGTTCTGAGTCAGAATCTGACTGAGGAGAAGACTTTCTGAGACTGCTTCGAAGCATGGGATTTGGTTGGTTGGCATCATAGTCTTCATTAGTTACTCTCTGCTTCTGTTTTTGCTTCTGGGGCTTCTTGTCCTTGCCTTCCTTGTTTGCTGATGCTGCAACCAGTGTATTGTCGTCAGATATACAGTGTGTTCGTGTCTGTGCCTGTGTGTGTAGGGCATTTTCCAAATTGAACGGCGCAGGAGTGTATATGTGAGATGAGGTTTTGCAGAAGCAAAGAAAAGGGCAGTGAATCTTGCTCAATAGAACCCTCATCAATCTACTCCTCACTACAGAAAAGAAGCCCCCCAACTTTTGGTTGTTTTGCGCTTACTTTACATAATCGGTACTCCCCCTATTACCACAACAGAGGGACACAGGTTTCAGCGTTAAGCGATCCCTACTAGTCCAGCAGCGCGGACCTCACGGAAAGATCAATATGGCAGGAAGGAGACACACAGACAAGGAAGAAAAGAAAGGAGGCAAACAATTCTACTACTCCAGTAAAAGACAATAGCAGCCTTGTCATGAAATAATGTTATGCCACAACTCATGCCATGTAGGGTCTCACTCATCTCTTCTTTTCATTTCATTTCATTTCAATCCTCCGAAACCTCATGATCACCAATTGCAGCAGGTCTGCAAAGCGAAAAAAAAAGAAAAATTGTAGGTAGGTACTACTTTTTGATGAGTTTGATTTGATTGTGGGCAAGGCAAAGCATTACTTTTGCCTACAAAACACAAACAGGTGGCAACTCAAAGAAACGATGATATCTTGGTACTAATAATAAGTAATTAATAGATCGATGTAAAGAAGAGGAAAGCTTAGCTGGAAAGCCTAATTATGCGACTATAGTTGTAAGCACTAAGTAGTAACAGAGAGCCAGAGGATAACGGAAAATAAAGAAACCACAAAAAAAAAAATGAGAAGATTAACGACAATACTAAACGTTACATCCACCTCTCCTTTCTCCTTTTTTATTTTTTTGTATATGTGGCAAACCAAGCACTATTATACTGGTATAATAAGTGTCAAGATTGGGATTAATATGATTGATCAATGGAACTGGTATCCTATCAGCAAACTGGTTTGCATCTAATAAGACAGGTTTTGTACGTTTAATTTATCAAGCAAACTCTCGGTGCTGCAATACAAATTCAAGTTGGGAATTGAGAACTGAAAGGGACCAGGCTGCGGTCATTGAGGGAGCCAAAAGGCCCCCCAGTCTTCCCCCTCTCTGTCCTTGCAATTGCATGTCTCTTTCCCACTCAAGTACGGAGTATATGTGTGTATTAATAAAAGTATTCCTTTGCGCAAGCGCACCTCCGAATTATTATGCTCCCACTGTGACTGCTTTCTTCCGCGATTGTTTCGGCACTTTTACTTGCATGTACTGTAATTTATTTTGGTAGCTTTACTACGTACTACACCAATTTGTTTTGGTAGATTCAACTACATGTTAGGAGCAAAAGATAGATTTCCTTAGGAGAGAACGCTTTATCGCCCAACTCAAAAGAACTACTACATCACTAGTGGTCTAGTAGGCAACAAAAAGTATCCAAAGCGCATAATTTTAAGTACTAGCAAGTACCAATAACGGTTTGTCAAAGGCACTAAATATTGTTGAACCAACAAGTTATCTATACTTAATTGATTAGAAAAATGTGGTGCCTTCTAATCGGCATTAACAATATAATAAGTAGACAAAAATTCATAAAAACTTCAGAGTTGCAAATAGCGTTGACAAAAGTGACATTTAATAACACCAACATTTTCAACTATTGTATGGACAGACTTGAATTGGTCATTATTTAGCTTAAAGCAGTCACTTTTACCACAATGTTAATAAAAATAACCACTTTAAACCCAACAGTGATGACTTTAGGACCAACAATAACCACGTCAAATTTTAACAATTTTAACTTAAATTCAGACCGTCTCTTATAATAATTTGTCTTTCAATTATTGATGGATGCACATTGTCATTTTTGTCACCATTAAACGCATTACACATTGTGCAATAGGACACTTTACAAGCGTTCTTGCTATCTAAATACAACACAAATGAATCATGTAATTTTTTTCTATTCTCTATTCCAGTAACCCTAATAATTTTAAGCAAAACTGACTCTTAATCTATACTGACTCTTGATCGTGCAATGCCTTCAAAATTTAACAGAAATTCACGAGGCAACTATCAGTGCGCTGACTCATAGCATCACCCAAGTTGTTCCAAGAACTTAAGACTTGGAAATGCTACTTCAAATAAAATGATAACACCTCGAATTCCAGCTCCAATGCAGTCTTACTGCTTCTGTCTAGTGTTGTACCTTCAGGACAGGGAAGGCAATGACATCCCTGATGCTGGCAGAATTTGTCAGCAACATTACAAGCCTGTCAATTCCCAGCCCCTGTCAAAACGACCTCCACTCCATCAGTTTATCAGAAATACATGTAAAGAGGTTTGCGCATTCAAAGTAGAATATTCATCTGCTCATACAGAATGTTGTGATTTGAAACCTTTTATCTGATAAAGAACAATATCAAAACATATAGTAGAATGTCACACTAATGCTACTACTGCCCTTAGTTTAGTTTTTTTTTTTTTTTTNNGGGGGGGGGGGGGGGGGTGAGGACATGTTTTTAATCTCATAATGCAACACATGAAAACGCCAATCTTTTGTTGATGAAAAGACAAGTAAACAAACCATTCCAGAAGCCGGAGGCATTCCATACTCCAATGCCGTCAGAAAATCCTCATCAAGCATGACCTCATAAGAATCATCTTCTGTTTTATCATTCTTATGTTCAGGTTCAGCTAGTTTCTTCTCATTCTGCTGCCTCACTTGCTCTTCCAAACGTGACCTCTGCTCCATTCAGAACATATATTAGGCTCAAAGTATCCCAATTAGTAAATAGAAAGAGTGACAAATTTCAAATTTTACAGAACAAAGAACCACATTTGTGGCAGGGGCTGAGCAAGGTTGTAGAATGGTAATCTATAGGTCTCTATTTATGTCAAAAAGTCAATGTCGAAGGATAGTCTCCTGTGTCATAACACAAGATTGCTGCTTTAATATAAAAAATAAAAATAAATAAAAAATAAAAAGCATGACTCTTTCAGTCTTTCCTTTGTGAAAAACGAACACGATCAAGCTTATGCATTCATGAGCTCAAAAGAACCTATAGAATACATAATTTGTCCTTCATTAGGGTACCACAGTCATAGTAGTAACCTTAATATGTATACAACATAGAAGGTGGTCGAACAGCTACCTGATCCACAGGATCGGTCAACTCAGAGAACGCATTTGCTAGCTCTCGGCCACAAATGAACAATTCAAACCTCTCAGTCAAGCCTGAAGAGCTGCACAGATTGTAACTAGTATCAGCCACCTCAGTAAATAACATATACAAGCTACCAATAATGGTGTAGAAGAATTTCTGCTCGCATGGCAGGGGCACTGAAGACACAATGAAATCAAGGTGTAAACCAAACACCAAATAAAATACTTGTCTCCAAGCAGTGCTTGCATAGGGGAACTGGGGAAGGTTTTCAAATTGTAAGAAAAAATAGTTATACTTGTTTATTTTCTGTTTCTGAAAACTGCTTTATTTTCTAAAAAACTGTTTTCACTAAATCCCACATTGATGTGCTATATTCTGTTAGATTCATGTCTGTACCATAATATGTCAACGTAATGACCAACTTGACAAGATCTGCAGTCTCCTTAATCCCAAATTTATTTATAATATGAACAATGAGAGACTTTTGCAACGGCAACTTTTACATCATAGGATCAACACTCTTCATTTAAGCGATTGAATGGTAGGTTCCAAAATTCAATAGAGGAAATCAGAGCTGGCAGTGAAGGAAATTATAATAAGGATGAGAAACTAATGTTTGGAGAGCAGTCCTTTTCAATGATATTTGGTTTAGAGTGTTTTTAGGGAAGTCAGAATGAGGTATTTGAAGTATTTTAGTAAGATCTAGTTTCCTATTCCCTTAGTTATTAGTTAGGTGAGGTAAAGGCTTACCAATTATATTACAAGGAGAAGAAAATTATATTAAGCGATTTATTACAAGGAAAAGAAAATTTCCACATGTACAAAAAGGTTATATCAATTCAAGATGTTTAGAGAAAGAAAAGGGAACTATACAACTTTTAGGAATTTGAATGGGATACAGCAGAGTTAGAACCTGAAACCACATTTTTATCGTATTAGTACTACAATGATAAAAACATCTAATGGCCTGTTACGAAGAACTATCGCCATCAAACAGTGAACAAAACCTTGCTCGTAGACTCTTGACAAGGTGTATGCATTTATATATTAGCATCAACATTAGTTAGCTCAGACAAGCAAGGTAATGTCCTTCATTCTCCTATGTAACCCAAGTGCTTTAAGTTCATGCATGCAACAAAGTGAAATAACTGATACCAGTTAAATTATTGACTATGGATCAGAAGGGGAAAAAACTATATGCAGATCATACAAAACAATTTCAGGGAAAGTCTACTTTAGGCACTTAGGCAGCACTTTTCAGGAATGACCAAACAGGGAAATGTAAAGAATCAGACAGTTAGCAAAAAGTTACTCAAAGTTTGCTATATGGTGGAATTATAAACTACAGGACACAAATATAACTTTCGTGTTACCTTCTGTGAGGTTTCGCCAGAGGAGATATCTCAATTGGATAATCCAAAACAAATGTAGGTTGGAGGAGCTTTGGCTCCACAAGTATTTCAAAGACCTGTGTAATCACACAGAAAACACCTTTAGAAAATGAAGAACTATTCACTTGCAAATAGAGGAGGAACACAGAGAAGTCGTTAAGCTTGCAGAGTGTATACCTGGAGGGTATACAAGAATATTCCATATCAGATAATTACTTGGACGTATTTTTGCAACTAAGGGCCTATTCTAGTTCCATAGCTTATCTTATTTTCATTATTTGGAAATAAGATGAGAGCAGAAAAAACTAAGTTCAAATAAATTCAGGTAAAAGCTCTAGCAAAAAAGTAAGAAGTCCAGACAAATTCAAAAGAGGGGAGAGAGAGACAGACAGAGAGCGTGGGGGTGGGGG
>CAAKMY010056287.1:0-21323 GCA_901111285.1 Corrigiola litoralis
TTGTATGGTGCTCTTGGAACCAATTGCTTTAAGGAGTTCCATTGTGCACTTGTTAAAGCAGCCAATGAGGTAATGTCAATTATTTGGATGCTTTCTTCCATTTATTTTAGTAGTAATGTTTGGTCACTTGTTCATGTTATTATAAAAATTACCATGATAAATAGGGGAGGATCAACCATATGCACGTGAAACAGAGATTAGTTCATCATATGCAAAGTATGCTCAACACGTTCTTCATATGCAATCCCGATTCCAATTCGTATTTGGTACTTTGTAGTCAGTTATTGGATACTTCTGATATTCAGAATTCCAACATGGAAATCAGCATCTCTAACATGACCACTTAGTCCCTTGCTAATAAGGTTGCCAAAACTATTTTACTTGGCATACATCGCAATGAGATATTATCATCCTTGGAACTACCTTTGTGAGATTTTTCATATCTAGGGAGTGGAGTGATGAAAGTTTAATATGAGTGAAGCAAAGATATTATTCACTTTCACAGAGAGGCTTTATGATTATATGTTGGCTGCTGAACATTTTCAGTTACCACAACTTGCTCAGAAATCGATACGTTCTCAGCCAGCTTGACTGGTAAATTGGTTAGGTCATAGGTGATTGTCCCCGTGACCTGAATTGAAATCCCTGTAGCGACTGTTCAGTCTGTTAGCTATTTTAAACACTCCAGAAGCACTTGATGGAGCTCTAAGATTGACTCTTCGTGTGTGTCCCGAGAGTGATTTACCAGGTCGCTTAATATCTCCCCCCATAGCATTTAGTTTGACCGTCTTGTATTTTTATTAGTTTGACCGTCTTGTGAACAAGACATCCACTTTGGGAACTAAAATGCAGATGTCTACATGTATGATTATCTTATATTTCCCAACTGTTTCCGGTAAAGAAACTCATGACAGAAGGTTAGAGGTATAAGCAGTACTATATATAAAAAGTGATGGCGAGTGATACAATAGTAGGTATGATATGAGAATGCATGGTATGGCACATGGGACTTTCCTAGAAAGTGCAGAACTGAGCTATTTTTTTTTTTAATTTTCTAGTTTCTTATTATTACATTCTAATATTTGTATATACTTAATGTTTGTATCATATGGGACGCTCAGCTGTTTTGACACTTGTTTTCAGGGAAAGGTTAAATATGTCGTTAGACCTGTACTGCCTCTTTCTTGTGAAGCAAAAACTAGTCAATGTGGTGCGCTTGGTACCAAAGATTCTGTAAACTTGGGCGGTTATGGTGTGGAGCTCGCCTTGAAAAATATGGAATATAAAGCTATGGATGATAGCTTGATTAAAAAAGGCGAGTATGCTTAATTCTTTGCTACCTGCCTATGAGAAATAATAAGTGATTTGACAATCTATCCTAGAAAGTTATTATTATACATTGCCATCCGGTTGTGTGGGCTTATTGTGTATGATTTTATCTCCTACATTGATTTTGTATCTGCATGATGTCTATGTTTTCCTTTCAATGTCTAATCATATACGGACATTATCTGAAATCCTGGTGTGCTCATAGATGAAGAGGATAAAATCATAAAACATAACCTTTTTGTATAGGGGTTTTTGCCCTTCTTTGCTTGGGGTTTCACCCGCTTGGTCACATTTATATACTCATTATTACCTATAAAAAAGGAAACAAAATTAATACATAACCTTTGTTTTCTAGATGTATCTATTGTTCTTTTGGAGCCTTTGATTATTTAGTGCACCTTTTGGTATGAGGTAGTGCTTTGTACATATCTTTAAAGATTGTTCCTTTGGTATTAGTGGTGTGCATGAAAAGGGAATAGTTTGATTTTTAAGGGTGTCGCTAGCAGCACCAAGATCAGACTTCATTTTCTGAAATTCTTGTGTAGTTAGAGAAAAATGGTGCATTGTGATAGGCACTTTTCTTTCTTGTGTGGATACAATCATACATGATGGATTGTGAGCAAAACTTTCTGTCTAGCCCTCCTTAGTAATTGGGCTTCACCCAATTCTCTTTTACTTGCAAAAAAAGGCCGGTCTCACTGCACATCTTGCATCATAGGAGTTTATCTATCAACGATTGTGTAGTCTCCAATCTCCATTGTATCTGCAGCAACTGTCTGAAGCGAAGAAATTCTATATATATTATGTACAGTAAATGTTACAGTTCAATTGAATGAATGCTGTTTACATTTGGATTTGCATTTTTCTCATGCAATTGACTTGAAAGTGCTTGGGTTTATTTCTTGATATGCTTATCGGCTCAAGTCTTTCTGTTTCTTGCAGGTATCACTCTGGAGGATCCCCATACAGAAGATCTTAGCCAAGAAGTCAGGGGCTTCATTTTCTCAAAATTACTGGTTCGTGAATCTAATAGCTTTTGGCAATGTATATTTTTGGAACTCCCAACCTGACATGATTTCTGTATGTGTTTCCTGAATTGTTTTCGTTGTTGATGCCATCACCAGCTGGTTTGAGGTCATGGCTAGGGTAGGGGCTGGGTTAGGGACGAGAGAGTAAGAATGAGGGGGAGGGAGTGCGATGGGAGACGAAGAGGTAGAGAGAGGGGGCTTAGTATCTGGTCTAGGGGATGGCATTATGGCAACATGGTGAGATGGGCGGTTGCACAGTTGGATGAACTACATCTTTTATTGAGCTCATTCATCAATTTCAATTGGTTCAATTGGTTATTACTTTCACCTAACTTGAAGAGTTTCAGAGATGGGATATCTCTGTCATACATTGGAGACTTAAGGCACCTCTGAAAATTTTCCTTTACCAAGTCCTGTAAAAACTGTGGACTCAGTCTCACAAGTTCCTGATATCAGAATGATTGATTCTTGCTACACTTCCTTTTGACAAATTACATTGAGCGTACTACGAGTTGAGTAGCAATTTTGCAACTGATCAGTCTCTTGTCATCATGCAGGAACGTAAGCCTGAGCTCTCCTCTGAGATTATGGCTTTCAGGGATTATCTTTTGTCGTCCAGTATATCAGATACACTCGAAGTTTGGGAGCTGAAAGGTAATCATTATTTAGCAACTGTTACATCTGATTATTTTTTTATGCCAATTATTCCAAAGTAATGAAAAACTTACAAGTAAAAATATAGATTTGGGACACCAGACTGCGCAGAAGATTGTTCATGCCTCAAATCCTCTGCAGGCAATGCAAGAAATTAATCAAAATTTTCCTAGTGTGGTTGCATCAATATCAAGGATGAAGGTATAACTTAGCTGCTCTTTTGATTTTGAAATATATGAGGTTGGCAAGTGCATCATTATCAGTTTATAATATGGTTTTCAGTTTTCAGTTTCCTGTTTTCTTAAAACGTAAAAACTAGTTTTGTTGTGAGTTATCAATAAGTTATTTTTTTTGATATCCAACGAAAAAAATATTATGCAGTTGCCCACTCCTATGCCTCATCTCTGAGACACCCTACCCTAAACTCACCTAACAGGGTGATATACCTTCCAAATATATCCATTGGCCCATCGCACCTTCTCTGGAGATCCATGACCACGACCCATAACCTCAGACGAGACCCTTATAGACCCTAGAGTTTACGCAAGATTCGGGGCTAAATCGAACTCGCAGCTTCATTGCCAAGAGCCCAAGAACATTGAGGAAAAAAGAGGAGAGTCTTGTGTATGATGGACTAGAGGATTTAGGTGGGAGCTGGGATCCCTAGTACCCATAGGCAACAGCTAGGAAGTGGCAACGCCATTGCTGCGGAGTATCGGAGCTTCATGAGCAAGATACCAAAAATCAGGACTAGCCATTTTTGAGCTTATATTAAACCTAGTTACTGAAAATTTTTAGGGTTTTATGGACTTCAATGAAAGAGCTCTTTCAGCTTTGCGTGGGCGCAAACAGTTCGAGAACCAGATCACTGACGAAGGAGATATGGGCTGTGAAAGTTGGGCTATCGCAGGATAAAGTGGCGGGTGGGTCATGCACCTAGTTTCACTTGGGAGGATGATGAATAATACCCGGCGAAGATTTCTAGCTCAACTTTTTGATAAAAGAAGTATTGTGTGTGGTTCTGGGCCATTCCGTCTTAACTAAATGAACTAATTATTCAAACAAAACCTTTTCTCGACCAACCCACTTATACTTTTAAACTTAAAACCAACTAGTAATTTTATTTTAATTAAATTAGAGTAATTTTAATAATTCCTAGAATATGCTCGGGGTATTTCAGGGTGTGTGTGTGTGTGGGGGGGGGGGGGGGGGGGGGGGGGGTTGATGGTGCGGAGAAAGGGAAAGAAAGAGGAAAATAGAGAGGAGTCTTGGTGAAGGCTGTAGTGTTTTTTGAGGAACGGCTCATTGGAAAATACAGCCTGCCAAAGTGGTTTTCTATTTCCTATTGCTTGGTTTAAAAACACAGGGAAAGTTATTTTACTTTTGCCAAAAAATAAAAAAAGAAAGAAAGAAAAGGAAAACCGCAAACATTTTACAGTCCTGAACAAGCCTAGGGCTGGATAGTTATTCTAGTATCCTGTCAGCTACTAAATTAATGTTGTTTAAATGTATGCAGCTGAATGATTCGGTGAAGGATGAGATCCTTGCAAACCAGAGGATGGTTCCCCCGGGGAAGTCCTTGATGGCTTTAAATGGTGGTTTAATCAATATTGAAGATATTGACCTTTATCTGTAATGTTCTACACCCAGTATTATATTTCAAATCTTATGTTTTTCATACTCGTGAATATGTGCATGTTTTCCTGATGTGATATTATTCACTACCTTGAAATTCTTGATTTACATTTTAAGGTTTTGGTTATTATTCTTTTTTTGTGTCAGCTTTTAATTGAGGATCTTGAAAGGTGGAATCTACAGTACTTTTATTGGAGTTGTTGCTTTGGTGCCATTTCCCTCGTAACCTTTAAGCTGTCAACGGGGGCAAAATATTAGGTACACCGACGAGCATGTGCTTAGACCCGGCAATGACCTGACCGATTGACCCTACCCAAATTGAACTCAGACTCATATCTGAGCCAAAGTTCTAGACCTGAACTTGACCCGAGACTGAATTGACCCGTCTCACACTCGAACCTGATTTGAAATTTTGGCCAACCCAAAGGGACTCGACCCAAAAGTGACCTGAATTGACCCAATTTAAGTTTTAAAAGGCGCGAGGCGCACCGAGGCGCAAGTGGCCTCTAGAGCCTAGGCGAAGCTTTCGCTTTGCGCCTTTCGTAGGCGAGGCGCACCTAAGTTGCTAAAACCACAAAAATAAATTGTAGAATTGATTTTGAACTCAAACAAGGCGAAGAGGTTGGATAAGCCCTATCTACACTATGTCAAGTGGCTGTTGAAAAAAAAAAAGAGGTGGCAGTAAAGCACAGTAAGAGGAAATAGAAAGTAAATAAAAAAACAAAAAACCCACCCAAACAAGCTGAGAGAGAAGAGAAAGAAAAAGAACGCATAATGGAGGAGAGATAAGATAAAAAGAAAATAAAATAAAAACCAAGAAAACAAATCACATAAATGCCGGCCAAAGAATCACAGATCTAAAAAAATGAATTGGAATCTCATAAAAAGGAGTCTGGAATCGGAATGGGAAGGGGATTTCCGGTCAGTAAAGACTGTTTTTTTGCCGGAAACAGCCGCCGGCAACCGGTCAACGGTGGTTGACCATCCGTTGACCACCGTTGACCGGAGGCTTTTTCTGGCAAAAAAATTAGTCCACCCGACCGGAAATGGCCTTCCGAGTTCGATTCCGGACTCCGTTTTTCCGATTTTCCACACATTATTCGTAGATTTGGAATTTTCTACCTCGAACACCAAAAAGCTTAAGAAGCCCACGCCTTGCGCCTGGGCATGAGGCGCGCGCCTCAGCCGCCTCTGCCTCGCCTTTCGAATTCGCCTGCGCTCAGCCTCCAAAAGCGATGAGCCGATCGCCTGACTGTGCCCCATGCCTAGGCGCGCCTAAAGCGTGCTTTTCACAACAAGTCACCCAAATAGTGCAATTCCCCTAACTTTTATGTAAACTTATAGGTTACAGTTGGATATCTATTTTACATATGTTTTCTGAAATATTTTATATTGAACACATTTTTTGATAATGCTTATACGTTGTAAGTAGATGTTCCTTTTATCTTAAATCATATAACAATTTGATACTATGAATGTTATATTAAATAATATAACGCTAGAATAAAGTTTTTATAATTGAATACTATATTAATTATATAACGCTAGAATAAAGTTTTATTTTAACGCATTCCATTATTATAGTATGTTTTCTTATATAAATGAAAAAAATAATTAAGAGAGCAAAATATTTATAAATAAGTTGTATATTATACAATCTATTATCAAGAAATAACTATATGTCTTTAGTAGTGATATCTTGGACCCTGGTTGACTATCTCCATCCAAATAATCACTTGTTAAGTCAATCGTCAGTTCAAACTAGGAAATAGATGAGAAACATCGAATGCGATAACAATATGAAATTCCCTTGAATTTTAACTCAAATAATTCCGACCTGAATTGACTCGACAAAATACGGACCTGAAGTTGTAGACCCAAACTTAACCCGAGACCCGAATTGACCTGACCCTACCTAAAATTGTCCCAAAATTTTGGCTGACCCGAACTGACCCAATTCAGACCTTAACTAAATGACCCGTTTGCCATGTCTACGTGTGCTCCCGCTAAATGTTTTTTTTGTCATTTTGGTGTTTTTCTATTCATTTTATGAAAAAATATGTATTTTTAAGAAGTTGAAAAAGTAACCTTTTTCAAAAACATAAAATAAAAAATGCTCAAGATTTAAGTGCAAAGGTACTAGAAAATGTTAAAAGGTACAAGAAGTTCTATGTGGGAGCACGTGCCCGTGGGAGCATGGTATACACTTTGTCTAATGAGACATGGATGGCTTTGTGTGAATATCACGTTGTGGTATGGTCATGTCTATGCATGTAAAATAGAAAAAGAAAATCTGGAGAATACTTGTGCGGTTGTGCCAATAACATGATGTTTTCTTCCATGCCCTTGCTTTTGTGGTTCTACTTTCTGTGGAAAGACTTATTTCGCAAGAAAATTTATCCCTGTTGAGCTGATTCATGGGCCTTGGTAGCTGGATCATTTGTGTT
This sequence comes from Corrigiola litoralis, assembly GCA_901111285.1. Classification (NCBI taxonomy): domain Eukaryota; kingdom Viridiplantae; phylum Streptophyta; class Magnoliopsida; order Caryophyllales; family Caryophyllaceae; genus Corrigiola; species Corrigiola litoralis. The sequence continues at coordinate 7,094 of CAAKMY010056287.1, forward strand.
TGATGTGTTGTATGCTTCTGTATGTAGGTTAATTGATTTGGTCCACCAGGAGCTTTCATTGGCTGATCAATTTGCAAAATTAAAGGTCTGGTTGCTTTGAGCTTTCTGATTATTCCATCGTTCTGCTATGGTGGTAGCGTGTTCATTATGACATCTTTTCTTCTATGTGCAACCATATTCAGTTTTTTAATTGAAGCATCTAGGAACTGCTTGTTGCTAAACAGGGGAAACAAAAATTAGAAAGGAAATTAAGGTAAATTAAGAATTAAGGAATGGAAGAGTTTGTGTGTATATGGGAAGAGTACAATGAGCATAGCACATCTTCACAATTTACAAGCTTGCTCATGTTTACTTGCTAGCTTTGCTGTTTAGTTGTAGAGCCTAGGTGCTTTACTGTAGTATAATGCCTTTTAACACATTTATTTTACATTCAAATAACTATGGAAATTAAAAGTTTAGGGATCCCATACACCTATAATGCCTCCATTGGTTAGAGAATTACACTCTGAAATGACAGGTACATTGTCTTAACCTTGACTAGCAGAGGAACTGTTTTTTTTTTCCTTCCATATATCATCTCGCTAATTAATATTCTGCTGTTAGTGTTAGTTTCCAAAAGAGTGGACAAAACGGTCATTAATGTAGATCCGAAAGACAAAGGGAGATCTTCAATTTTGTGATTTTAACTCGCTTTCATGCCTTCGAAAAATCTCACTGCTGTATTTGACTGGCCATGGAGAAGGTTGTGTACATGTTGATATCTGAATCCTTTTTTTTTTTTTTGTGTGTGATGTCTGGCCAACGTTGAAATCCTGATCTGGACATCAGTTTACAAATTTGTGACAGGCTTTATCCCATTTGTGTTTCAGTTTTGAGTACACTTTTTTAAACCCGTTGCAATTTTGTCCTTTGGAACTAAATAGTCAAAAAACTGTGGACGCAAGAAGCCCCTGGGCCAGAAACCTTGTATAATTTCTTAATTGGAGTGCAATAAAGAGTATGTGCTTGTTGCTGTTAGGAGCTAGAAGAGTCCGCTGACCATTCTACTTCTCTTGTGCCGCCCATTGTTGATGGTCAAGTAGATTAGCCTATTGCTGTCATCCCTGTCACTTTCCTTGTCAATGATCATATGCTAGAATCACTTTTATGTTTACTGTAGGACTCTGTGTAACATTTGTCTTATTTAGTCTTGGTAACCATAATGCTCTCTCAATCATTCATAACTTAAGACTGCGGAAAATCGGAAAACCCAGAAAGTGGTGGCTCTATTAACAAATCTTAGATTTGTTGGACTGCAGAAAATCGGAAAACCCAGAAAGTGGTGGCTCTTCTAACAAATCTTAGATTTGTTGTTTAACATTGTGGTCGATTTACTTTAAATTGTAGTTGACACCAGGAAGATTGCTTAATGCCGTTGTCTGAAGCAAGACTAGGATTGCACGTTCAGAGTTATTTTTTCTTAGAATACTTTTTGATCTCAGATGACAGCATAGACCATAGAGGAATTTTCAAACTACACGGGATAAATACCAGGCTACCACATTTGGTAGATGATTACAGTCAAAAGGCTCTTTTTTTTACTGCATTTTAAGTTCCAAGGAATCTGTATATTCTAGATACCCATATGAGTGGTACTGTGCTTAATCAGGTTAATCGCTTTGTGCCTGAATGTCTGTTTTACGTGTTGAAAAAGTAGCAAGTATGGTTCACATCTTGTTCCCAATTGTGGGTTTGCAGACTCCCTATGGTCGAGGTTGACTAGTATTCAAGAGGCAGTGGGTTTGTCCTGGATGTTTGGTGGATTTTCTACAAATGCAATTTGTGGGTTTGAGTGAGTAAATATAGAAACGATGGCCGTGTTCTGACGCATTTTTACGGAGGAGAATTCCCATATAATCTAGGGAGATATTATCGTTTGGATATTGTTTGGGGACAGGATTATGTTTGCCTTCTCTATGGATCAAAGTGGCTGGTCCTTCAAGAGGATCCCAGCTACCCCCCTTTATAGGAATTGAGCCTGGTTGTATTCTTGAAGCTCATAGGGTTCCGTGTCCAATTTTGCCTCTTAGTTTTTTGTTTTATGTTATTCATTATTGTATCAAAAAATCCTCGACAACTATTCACTTATTTACTTTGTTAGTATAGCATCTACTTTATCGGATTTAATTTGATGTTAATGCATGTTGAAAGATGACAGGAATTTCTTTGAATATATGAGGGTATTGTGTCTAAGCTTTGAGCTGCTTTGATACACATGAACTCTTTTCTGGATAACTTTCTAGAGTAAACATTATTGACTTTTGCTCGTCTGTGGTAAAATCTAGATTCCTGAACCTACGATCAGGAAACTTCTATCGACCTTACCACCCTCAGAATCAAGCATGTTTCGTGTTGATTTCCGGTCAAGTCATGTTCATTACCTCAATAATTTGGAAGAGGATTCTATGTACAAAAGGTGGAGAAGCAATATAAACGAGGTAGCATTCATTTTCCTTGTGGTTTTGCTTTAGTTATTGTTATAAATTTGTGGTTGTTACTCAAGGCTTGTGTAACAGAAGCTCTGACAACCCAGCTTTCTGTAGATTTTGATGCCAACATTTCCTGGACAACTACGGTACATACGTAAGAATCTCTTCCATGCAGTTTATGTCATTGATCCTGCCACTTCTTGTGGGCTCGAGGCAAGTATCTTTAGATGACATGTCGTTCAACTAGCACGTTTTAGGTGTCATATACTAATGTCTTCATGCAATTGCTATATTTGTCACTTTTCAGGTGATTGACATAATTGTTAGTTTTTATGAAAATCAATTCCCGATGAGATTTGGAGTAATTTTATACTCCACAGCACTCATTAATAAGGTTGAGGCAGGGTCAACTGTCCCTTCTACCGATGAAGATATCTCTAGTTTGGTAAGTTGTCAAGAAAGTCTTAAGCTCTTGAGGGAGTGCTGATGTTGCTAATCTGTAGTTAGATACTTCTTTTTTCTTTTTTGTTGCTTTACTTCTTGTCAGCTTGGAAGTTTAATCTTTTAAGTTAAATACGTTCCCCTGTTATCACATGGCTTGCTCTAGGTGATATAAATATATAAATGTACCTTTTGACAGGAAAGGAAAGATATTAACTGTAATTCAAGGATATATGGGAGGGAAATAAGACCTCTGGAAGCAATTATAAAAGAGCTACAGTCCTTTGCAGGAGGGTGATTGAAACACCATTGAAAACACCCATTCCCTTCACTTTTAAAGAAGTCAGGCACACTACCTGCCCCCAAATATCTAATCCGAGCAGTCACTGAAAATCCAAAACAAGCCAGATTTCCTTTAACTATTAGAATGCACTAGAATGTAGGTAGCACTGCATGCTTATCAACTTTGCTGCTTTACCTCTACCCATGTCTATAATTATGACATGAAGAAGATCAAAACGAACCAGGATACACCCATCTCTCATCTCAATACCGATCAATTTCGGCCAAATGGTGTAAGCTACATCAGAATGAAGAAACAAATATGCCCCAGACTCACTGTATTTTCCGCGTATGACTCACATATCTAGGCTAAGGGCTGGGAAGGCCTGCAGCGTTGAAGATTTTTGTTAGTAATTAGTAACGAAGCAAAACCCAGCACCCTCTTGAGTGGGAGTTGGGTGAATTTACTGCATTATTTGATATCCTGGAGAATTTGCTGTTGACGGAGCAGGGGGATACTAACATTTGGAAGGCTGATCCTCTGGTGTCTTCAGATGTACGTCTCTTATGCCTTCTCTAGCAAGGGCAGTAGCTTCTCTTTAGCTTTGTCATGAATGGCATCTGGAAGACTAAAGCTCCTTTAAATTAGCGTGTGTGATGTTGTAATTTGGTTCTAGGGAGGATAAATACTAGCCATAATCTACAATGTTGAAGACACAATACCGCCCTTAGCCCGGATGTATGTGTTATGTGCAAGAGACATAGTGAGTTTATTATTCATCTGTTTCTCACTGTAACACGGCTTACACCATTCGGCGTAGATTAGTAAGTATTGCGCAGGAGGAGTGGGCTGCCCCTGCCTCTTTGATGGATTTTCTTCCAATCAGATTCATGGGGTTGGGTGGGAGTAAGGGAACTTGCTCTGGAAAATGTGCATTGTTGGCAACATTTTTTGTTTATTTGGATGGAGCGTCTAGGGTAATGGTCATTCTTTGGAGTATGTGTGGGGGATAGGTTGTATATATGGCTTCTTTATGGGCAGGCTAATGGTGCTTTTAAGAATATCCCGATTTCCCTTTTGCAAGGGAAGTGGCCATCTTTGTAATTTTCTTGCTTAGAAGTTAGAAGAACTTTTTGTCCTTCTTGCAAGGGAACTAAACGGTTTTGATTATTAATGAAATGCTTTTCCATAAAAAGAAAAGAAAAGAAAGGTGGAAGGTAGAACAGCTGTGGTGGAGACTGGAGACTGGAGAGATCCTTTTTTGGGCACTAGTTCATGGTTACTTTCAACTTGAAGAGGTTAGCTGAATAAGGAGAGCAATGCATGTCCTCATTGTTTGGGAACATTGAAATGACCTCAGTGGATGCAATCACATCCACATGAGATTTCCAGACTTTTTATGTCTTGAGAGAACCCATGTGGAGAGGTTAGCTAAATAAGGAGAGCAATACACTATCTAGCTAAGCAGAAGTTCTTAATTTTGTGGATATTCTGTAGGTATTGGCTGTTAAATTGCTAATCAGGCCAAGAAACATGCTTTAGGAGGTGGCTTTATTTGCCCAATAGCCTTGGAAAGGAATGAAGACAACTTTGACCTTTAATGATGAGTTAAAAGAATTCTTAAACGAAATGAATCTTACATGTCGAGCATGAATAATTAAGTCATCTTTTTCACGTTCAACCATTGTTTTAGAAAGCCACTGTGTTGAATCAGTTCTGAATTTATATTACACCACATCACTTCTCTATTATGTATTTCATGTTATTTATTGGTTTTTATTAAACTGTGTTCTATGGTTGACAATATTTTAACAATGTATTATTGAAAAGTCTAGTGCTTCTTGATTGAATGATGGCTTTAATAAAAAAAATAATGGCTGTATTTGCAACTAATTTTGGATTCTTCTTTTCTCTTTCCAGATCATTCGTCTATTCATGTATGTTGAGGAGCATTACAATATCCAGACGGCTTTCAAATTTTTAAGCAATGTATGTGCTATTCCCTTCCCACAATTTTTGACTAAGGAGTTTTCACTCCACAGAGTTGTCCATATGTGTGCCTATTAAATAACTTTTGTCACAAAACTGAGCTGCCTTCTCATAATCTTATCTTAGCCCGAAACTGCATCATTTGTAATCTCATCTTGACAGGTCATATATAACTTTTAGAATTACTAAAAAATAAGTTATTGAGCTTCCATGAATATCATTGTTAAAATAGATGCTAGCACGTTTAAGGAACCTCCTTTTGTGTTGCATAATTTTGTCAAAATTTTTCTATTGTCTTTAGGTCTTCACACTTCATTTTTTTCAGACTAAGGGCCTGTTCTCCTCAACTTATTTCTACTTATTATCAGAAAAAATAAGAAATAAGAAAAGTTCAGGAGAAATAAGTTAAATTCAGAAAAATAAGAAAAAATAAGTAAGGTTCAGGAAAATAAGTAAAAATAAGAAAAATAAGTAAAAATAAGTAAAGTTGAGCTATCAAAACAACATGAATCAGGACAAATAAGTAAAAATAAGTAAAGTTCAGAAAAATAAGTAAAAATAAGTAAAGTTCAGAAAAATAAGTAAAAATAAGAAAAGTTCAGAAACAATCAGAAAGAATAAGAAAAATTCAGATAAGATAAGATAAGTGAAAATAAGTTGAAGAGAACAGGCCCTAAGACTGCATTATGCATTTGTGCACTTGTTCCAATTGGTGTTTATATCAAGTAGCCTTTTTTAGTCTCTTAAAAGTGGAGGCTTTGGTATCACATGTTTGGGAATTCTATTATTGTTTGCGATTTTCCGTTGTTCTTTCTGTTTCTTCTGGCCTTTTTGGTTTTGTGTTGCTGGATGACGGTTTCCCTGTTTTATCAAAAGAATAAATGATGGTTTCCTTGTCCTCTTGCCTAAGTTTTGGTTTGTAGCTGTTTCTAAATTTGATACTATAAATTTTCTGATAAATTCTCTATATTATATATTCTTGCCTAAGTAACTAGAATGCATCCAAGTGGACTTGGCACACACGTATTGGTTTTGATCATGCTGTGAAATGATCTTCTTAGAGCAACTCCAAATTTGATCTGTCCCGAAAAATAAATTATTACACAACCTGTAACCTACCCGCCTGAGCCATTGGACCGGTCTGCATTTGGATTAGATGCATATAGGATTGTGGTGGCTTGTTGGTGTTTGCTTGTGTTTCTCAGGGGTAGTGTTTGAATAATGAATGTAATATCCGTTAATATTTTTTCACTCATTAGGTAGGAAATAGGTCCTAATGTAGAAACTTCATTTTTAGAAGAGACTATCATTCTTTTCTTTCTGAACAGTCATAAACATACTGTGTAGGATCTATTCTGTGTGATGTTATTGTAATGGGTAATAGGATATCTTACCACAAATTTTGCATTTAGTTCTAATCAGAAAATTATTTAAACAACCAAACCATATGTCTACCTTTAGAGGGCACTGGAAAACCCAGAAAAGATAAAATTACAATGTGAAGCGCAGCGCTCAAGCTCATTCAGTACCAGTGATATGGATGATGAATTAGCCTTTGGTAAAACACCAGACAAGGAGCAAAGACTCCTTTTTTTTTTCCCCAAATCTTAGAGCTAAATTTTTGTGCTCTGAATATAAAATTGTTAAGATGAGCGTTATTACTTGCATGAACCTTCATAACCTATTCCATGATATTTGTGAAATACATTTAACCTGAGGATGTCAGATGCTTCTGGGAAGTGCCGTGGACTATGTTTCTGGTTTAGATGCTATTTTCACTTTACTTTACCCTGTAAATTTTGGCTTTCTTACTTACAAATTTTACAGCTTTCACAGTCCCATTTGAGAAACGCATGGCTTGATGCGTTTTGCACATCAGTGGCTCATTCTTGTGTCAAACTTAGCACTAGTTAAATCAAGTTTTGGTTATATTGTCTAAACGTTTACGATGTTGAGTTACTTAAAAATATAAATCTTATGCAAACTAGACTACTAGGACGCACTAGTCTGTAGAGCTTGACACTCCAAAAATGAGCATATCCAAACATAGCTGGGCCGCTGCTTTTCTTTTTTACTTCTGTTTGATAGTAGACATTTGATTTCACAAAGTAGCTTGTCTGACATGTTTGTCAGTTTGAGGCTGCAAGGAACTTATCTGTTGACCTATCTTTTCTATTTGATGTACTGAGGATTTTCTCTGCAGAAGGGAATTTAGAAGCATGCTTTATTTTGTACTACTCTTCTGTTTCTAAAACTCGTCCTCAATCAAGTTGTCTGTTATCTATCAAATATTCGCTTATCCTCCATATTTTTTTCATGGACGTCCTAATCAATGCCTTTTCATATTCAGGTTCGCCTGGAATTTGGTGATTCTGGTGAAGATGCTCCTAAGAAGCATCAAGTGGAAGTGGCGTTTGTTGATGCAGTACTGTGAGTCTTCTGAATTTGAACATTGGAGATTTGGAGTTCTCCTGCTTAATTTTTTGTCTCCTGCTATCTTAAAATTTCTTAGAAATCAGGATTCCTGAAATTTGGTCAGTTAAAATAATTTAAATGTTTGATCTTTGCTTCCTTGTTAAACACCTAGAGTGTTCATGTCTACATCCGCAGGCCGAAGTCAAAGACTCCTCCGCAAGATGTTTTACTGAAGTTGGAGAAGGAGAAATCTTTCGAGGATGTGGCGCAAGAGAGTTCTATGTTTGTTTTCAAGCTGGGTTTGGCTAAGCGCACGTGTTGCCTCCTACTGAATGGACTTGTTTACAACTCAAATGAGGTAGTTATCGTACAACAATGATTTATATGGGTGGTCTACTTAAATATTTTTTTTTCCAGATATTTATTTAAGGAAAAATTACAAAAAGTACCTTTTATGTTCCTTTTTTTTACAAATAAGTACCTTTTATGTTGATTGTTAAAAATAAGTACCTTATATGACCTTTTTGTTTACAAATCCGTACCAAAAGCAACTTAACAGGTTTGACCGCTTAAGTTTTGACAGTTTTGCCCTCAAAAAATTCTTTTTGACTAATTTTCCCATTCCACCACCGCCCCCACACCTTCTACCACCACCATTGCCCCTTCCACACCACCCCACCCCCTGCCAACACAATCCACCATATTCCACCACTACCTACCCACCCTCCTTCCAATACAACTTATCCCCATTTCACAACCCCTATTTAAACACAACCTTCCTATTACACAACCACTCATCCACTATTGCCGCAACCACCACCACCACCCCTGCGTCTACCCGCTACCATGCCGCCTCCACCCCCGGTCTTGCCCCACCAGTCCCCACCCCACCTCTCCAAATTTCCAAAACCCCAGATCTTCCCAATTAATTCACAAAACCCCCACTAAAAGCTAGAAACCAAAAGAGAAAAACACAAGGTTGGGAAGCGACAACCTTTAGTGGGTTTTGTCGGAAAACAACAGGGGTGAGGGTGGGTGAGGGGTGGTGGTTTTTGTGTTTTGGCAAGGTGGGGGCGTAGGTGGGGCAAGGGACGGGCTGTGCTTAGAAGGGAGAGGGGAAAAAGGGGAGGAAAACAAAACTTGTGAGGGCAAAATTGGAATAAAAGGCCTAAATTCACTTAAAGGTACGAATTTCCTATGACTTTGCTCATATAAGGTACTTATTTTTAACAATCAACATAAAAGTTACTTATTTGTATAAAAAGGAAAATAAAAGGTACCTTTTTGTAATTTTTCCTATAATTAATTAAAATCGATTTTATTGGATTTGGAACTTTGGCTGAGAATTAGCATGAGCTGTTCTTATATGTATACTTCTAGGTTGAATATTATATTAAACTTGATTGAGTGCTTACACATGTTTCGTTTTGTCACTACCCTTTCTTGAATATTTCTTTTGTTCAATGTAGTTTTTCTCCTTTTTATTTTCAAAGAAGATGAAATTTGCTATTCGAGTTAATTGCATTATACTCCTTTGTTGTCATTATTTATATTGGAAGGCAGATCTGTCCTAGTTAACACAAAAACAAAACTCGTTGGTTTTTCTTCAAGTTGATTTTTCACAAATCGAAGAAAACTGAAAACACCAATAATAAACATGTGAAGTCAGCTGTGGATTTCAGTTACGGTAGCTGGTACCTAAGGTCTTTGTGTACAGTATCACTAATAGTTTAGGGTAGGGCGTAGTCTCAGATCTCTCCAGACTCTGAGTTTAGGGGGTTCTAACTAGGTGATCGTGATTGTAGTTGGTATCTAAGAAATTTATTCAAAGCAAACTAAACTGAAGAGCAGACTATTTTCTTTGAGACAGAGAGCATATGCTGATGTTCAACATTGTAGTTGTTGAATAGGGCAATGGAGGATCTCTGTCAAATGGTCTTTTATTTTGTTCTTGTTAATGAGGCTCCGAAGGAGTGGCTTCCCTCTACGAGGGGTCTGAAGCAGGTTGATTTACTGTCACCACTCTTGTTCACTTCAGCAGTTGGTTTTCTTAGTTGGATGCTAGACAAAAAGGTGGAGATTGGGGCTGTTGAGAGGATTAGAGTGCGCAGGAGCAGGTCCATGTTACGCATTTTTCATATTACTCGTCTCCTATTTGCTGATGACACAATCTTTCTTCTTTCAGCTAATTCAGTTACTTTCCAAAAACACTTTTTCTTTTCTGCAAGTATTTGAGTTGACTTCAGATATGTAGTGTACTTAATCTAAATGTGGGCTAGGTGGGATTAATGTGGAGCAACAGTTGTTCTGACATGGCAGGTTCAATTGGGCGTCAGATTCTTCATTTGCCACTCACTTATTTGGGTTTACATTTGAAGGATATTCCTCTTACTACTGCGTTTTGGAAATGTTTCTAACATGGCAAAAGATAACCTCGCGCGGGCCTACCTCTCTTCGCGCCTGCGGTCTGCAGGGGGCTTACTATTCGTTTAGGGGTAGAATCACCTTGATTAGTTCGTCTTTCTTCTATGTCATTATACTCTACATCCTTGTTGAAGTTACTGTAGATGTGGCCAACCAAATTAAGAAAATTTTGAGACTTGTTGTGGTCTGGTTTGTGAGATGCGAAGAGGGACCATGATTTTTAGTTGGGATGTTGTTTGAAGATCGAAGGCTTAATGTAGCTTGAAATTTGGCTGTATAGTTCACAAATATATTGTTCTTTGACTCAGTGTGGTAAGTGACTTTGGCTTTTTCCTTTAGAATCATCGTAGTTGTGGCACCAGATAACCTGAAGCAGGTATGCTTTTCAGAAGAATGCTTGGGATTCTCTGGCCGAGGCATCCAGTTTTCATGCTTCCCCTTGGAAGTCTTTATTTCAGATCTCACAACGTTTATTGTCTTTGCTCGAGTAGAAGGCGGGGATGGGAGAACATCAGATTTTGGGAGGATGTCTGGAGAGGTGATGAGTGTCTCTCTGTCTTAGTTATTCATATCTACAGTCTTTCGACTCACGACTCTACATAATGCCATGGTCTCAGCATCTTATTGAAGTGAGGGGAATTTTTGAATGTTCATCTATAATGGTCTCTCTACGAGTGAAATTGATGAGCGCTTTTTGCTTTGTTTGCCATTTTGAATTCTGTTAAATTGTCAACAGAGAGGATGTTAGTGTGTGGATTGCAAATACGTGTAGATTGTTTGCTGCAAGTCATCTATGAGGTGTATGACACTGATTCCTTCTTTGGTGAATTATTGTACTGATGGAATACAGCGAGTCAAAGCCCCTCTAAGGTGTGGGCCTTTTCTTGGACTGTGACGTTGGGAAGAATAAACTACCATATCTGCATATGGTCCAAATGTTTGTGATATGTGCTGGAAATTTTTGAATCTGGGTCATTTACTCATTTTTATATCTTCTTGTGATTTACGCCATACCCATTGGTTCAGGTTATTTGGCACCTTTGGGGAATCTTTCGTGTGTCCTGTACGTGTGGCGGTTTTCTTTGTGCTAGTTAAGAGAGCTTGGACACAAGAAAAGAAAGGAAATTGCTGTAGGGGTGTAAGGTTTCAGCTACTTTCTGGTGTGTTTGGATAGAGTTCTCAGATTCTTTGGGTAGCTTTCACTCTTTGGGAGTACACTTGGAGGCAAGTTGTTTTTCTAGCATCCTTGTGGGTCAAAGCAGAGGGTGATTTTGAAGACATCTTGTTTATTATTGCTCCAACAGAATGGAGCCTTTTTTTGTAATCTCAAACCATTATTAGGATTCCTAGTTCTGAGCTTTTTTTTGCACCTTATTCATATTTTTGATTATGTTTCTATCTAAAAAGAACAAACATTGTAGTCCTCTCTAAAATTTCATGCTGTGTTTCTAAGAGCACTTGGATTCTTCATATAGTATTCTGGTGAATTTTGCTTTGGCTATCTGGCACCTTGTGCTTGTATACGAGCTTCCTGAGATGTTTCTGAACAAATTAAAAAAGAAGCAATACATGCAGCTTTATAAACAAGATTTAGAAACTTGTTCCTTCCTGAACTCAATGGATTGCTTTGTAATTTTCCTTTCTTTCCTTCTATTTGTCATTCTTTATAATGATCAGAGCTACCATTATTGTATAGCTTCTGGTCAGTTCGCTTGTAACATGTGTTGAGTTTTCTTAATCAGGAAGCTCTACTGAATGCTATGAATGATGAGCTGCCAAGAATTCAGGAGCAAGTCTATTATGGCAACATAGATTCTCGTACTGATGTGTTGGATAAATTTTTGTCCGAAAGTGGTGTACAGCGCTACAATCCGCAGGTAATTTGATAAGGAACTCAGATGCATATATTTTTGTATTGTGTGAATTATCTCATCTACACATATAACTATAACTGCATTTCAGGCTGAGGTTCTCTCATTTTAATCACCTCTTCTATTCCAATAACTTTAATACAGATTATATCTGATGGAAAAGTCAAACCCAAGTTTGTATCGCTTGCCAAATCAATACTTGACAAAGAATCTGTTCTTCATGAGATAAGCTACCTTCATTGTCCAAAAAGTGAGTGGTTTTTGCATTTCAGTGGCCCGATTCTCTTTATTTTATTTATATCGAACTGCTCCCATTGAACACTATGTCCACCTAAAATTGCAGCTATCGATGATGTGAAACCTGTCACACATCTTCTTTCTGTTGATTTGACGTCAATAAAGGGGCTGAAGTTGCTTCAAGAAGGAATACGATATCTTGTTAGTCTTGTTACTGAGCTGTGTTTCTATGGTTGTTGCCAAGCTATTTACTTCGCTGGGGATAATTTTTGATTTAATTTACAGATGGATGGTTCCACAAAAGCCCGTATAGGTTTTCTGTTTTCTGCCAATTCGGCTGCTGATTCCCCTGGCCTCCTTTTTGTAAAGCTTTTTCAAGTCACTACGTTGTCATATAGGTATGTCACATGTGTTTGACATCTTATGGTATAATTTACTTATGGACTTCATATATAAGTTGATGCGTCATCGGTTTCGTTTGTTTGAAAATAACCTGACGACTTGATGCCCTATCTACTTCTTATGCTTGTCCACCATTTTGCAGCCACAAGAACGATGTGCTGAAGTTTTTGGATCAGCTGTGCTCATTATATGCGCAAGAGTTTATGCAACATATATCTTTGCAATCAAAAAGCCTGAAAGCATTTATTGATAAGGTTACTGACCTAGCAGATGCGAATAAGCTGCCTTCTGAGGGCTTTCAAGCTCTGCTTAAAGAATTTTCTGCTGTAAAGTTACAGAGTCACTTGAATAAGGTATCTGACAATTCCTCCCTTGGGTTGCTTTTGAGAGCTGCATTTCTGTTATTTAGCATAGCCCTTTTATTAAGTTGAAGGGTTAGGTGTTGCAACTCAGTGCTTGTATTCTTATGACTTTTTTTATTTGTATGTTTTCAATTAAAACTTGTTGCTTTCTGACACCATGAGATGATGGTCTAATTTTCGGGGTTTCATTTGTTGAGGTAATAGTAAAGAAATGTCACGTTCAATATCTTTCGTTTTATGCTGTTTTTCAGGTGTCTCTGTTTCAACACAAGCACCTTGGGCATGAATCTAGTTTAAATGCAGTCATCACCAATGGGAGGGTGCGTTTCCATCCAATATCTCTACATAATTGCTTGTAGTTTATTGTTGCAGGGTTTCTGAATTAGGTGTGTGGCAGTCTATGTACCATCTAGATCTTCTCCATTTAAAAACTGGTGTGATAATTTGGTGCTGATGCTTTCCGGATTCACCCTTGTCTATTTTACCTTGATGTTTGTTTCTGATGGGTAATTGATGTTACATGCTGTGGTTAACATCCAAGCCTAATGTTCTCTTCTGCAATCTGCCTTCTCAGGTGACTGTTCTCAGTGAAGAAAGTACTTTCCTGTCTCATGATCTACGTTTACTGGAATTATTGGAGTTCAAGCAGAGAATAAAGCATATTTCAGAAGTCATTGAAGATCTGAAGTGGGAGGACATTGATCCTGATTCTTTAACAAGGTTATGCATGTCTGCAGTTGGTTTATAACTTCTTATGGTATTTTATCATAGGGAAATTCTCTAAAATGCCCCCAAGGTTTGGCCAAAAAGTCAGAATGACCCTATGTTTTTCAAAAAAGTTAGAACGCCCCTTAGGTCGATTTTCCGACCTAGAATGCCCTTAATGAGGACGGACCTTAGTTTTTCTATGAATTCCGTTAATAGTTACCATTAGTTCTATAATTATGCATTTATTAACTAACTAAAAGGTTTTGAAAAGAAAAAACTAATTTAAAGGTGAAAATCTATCCTCACCCTTGGATCTAAAAATCAAGGGTGAGGATGAACCCGTATTTTTTCTATTCTTCTTTTCTTTTATTTCCTTCCCTTTACTCTTTCCTCCTCCCCACCCTCTTCCTCTGTTGACCGGTCAAGGGCTGTTGACCAGCTATTAGCCGCCGTTGACCGGTGACCGACGGCTCATTGCGGTGTAATAGTACCCTTTCCCAACGGAAATCTGGCTCCGAGTCCAATTCCGGGGTCCGTTTTTCCAAATTCTTACTCCATACTTGAAGATTTGAGTACTCAAATTTCGTTTTTTTTGTTTATTGCGGCATTGCGCGACTAATGAAGGGGCTG